>CBVK0102924245.1:0-13783 GCA_900067695.1 Picea abies
ATATATGGAAAAATAATGTTTTTAGCTCTGGGATTTGCAAAAAGGGACTTCAAGTCTGCATAGGGAAATGAAAAAAAACCCTTTGTGCAAGTTTGCATAGGGTGATGCAAATCTTGCTATAACACCTTCAATATGGATGGTGAGTTGCTAAAAAGTGGAGACGAACTCTTCGATTATACCAAATTTTTTAATCTTGGTTAGTCATCCCAAATATTGTGTATTTGTTTCAAAGCGTTCATAGAGGTCTGAGACAAATTGTTCCTAGCAATATAACCCCGGTGGGAGTTCTCGTGCCATTGCCACACAAAGTTTAATTAAGTCCTCTATGATGTTGTGCGCGAAAAATAATATTCCATTTGAGTGACCCAACCTGTGGGGTTAAATCCATCAAATTTGGTGAGATCCACTTTAAGGATTCTATGCCACATTTGAGTCATAAGGTCACATAAAAGTGGGATAGAGTAAGGCCTCATGGGATTGGATTATTCAATTCATTCCTTTTGGGATGGTTGTTCATGCCACTGATAACCCACATATTGAGTTTGCATTGCCACGAGTTTGGATAGCTAGTTTGGGATTGAATCCAGTTTGGAAAGCTTGTCATGGATGGCATCAAGATTTTGCTAGGTAGAGGAGTGGTTGTGATCTATTTTTTTTTGCAACTCATCACACCAAATTTCCAAGGAGGAGACTCTAGTGGCTATCTCTATGGCTCTAATAGCCATAGAGATGTGGGTCCACAATAAAAGGTTAATAGAGAGTGATACCAAGACGATGGACATTTCATTCTAGGTCTGTTGAGATAGTTTCCTAGTAGTGAAGTGAGTGTGTCCACCCAAAAGACTTGCTAGAGAGTGATACCACGACGGTAATCTTGACACAAAGAGTTTTTTGAGATAGGTATCAAATAAGGGTGTGGGTAGGACCCAAAATAGTAAAAAAAAAACACATTTGAAGTTATACTCTCTCCTGAATATTACTATGTAGATAACATTATCAAATTCTCAATAATGTAGTTTATGTAAGAATTTAATGGAGTGGCAGTAGTGAGCAGGGTGACATAATGCATAAATTCTTAGCACAATTGTTTATGTGGAATTTTTGGATTGGCAGTTGGGAATAGGGTTTCGAGGCTCTTGAGGGAAAGGGAGTGCTACGTGTTATAGCTCTCTAATATATGCGTGGGTTCCAATAGTAGTACTCAACCCAATTTCTTAGGGAACCAACTAAGGAGGCTCGATTGTACCCTTAGTCATACTATCCTATTACCTAGCTATTAAAGACTAATATTCCCAAGTGCTATTTTTGGTGCACTATAGCATAAGATGGTGGATTGAATTATCTAAGGTTGGTTTCATGTAACCTAGGGGACTTACAATATACCCTAGGTATTTTTTGATGTAATACTACTCAAAGGGGTACCAACGAGGGCTATAATGGTGTCCAACTAGGTGAAACAACTTGTATTTCATTTGTGTATTATTCCCTATCATAGATTTACCTATTCAAGGACAGATCCTTGTGTTATTTATAGACATCGAAATAATTCTCTAGTCTAAAAAATGGTCTAAAATATTAGCTCAGGAAAGCTCTGATACCACTTGTGGTGTTATTTATTAGTAAATTAGAAGATGCAAAGAAATAATAATATCTTTTACCTAGATTAATTGCAGAAATGACATATTACAACAACAACCAATAAAAAAACCATAATACCACAAAATGTTACACCTTTATTGACGAGAGCAATGTTCAACTCCCTTATCCCCATTTTTTATTTTTATTAGTAGATGAAGGCTTAAGTGTGCTTAAAAAATATGCAAATAGAAGATGAGAAATAAAAGGGATCAAACTCTTAGGGTCATCAATGATCTCACTCTTGTTGTTTGTAGATGACATTTTGATATTTGGTCAAGGGTTTAACAGGGAAATAAAAAGCATTAAAGTATCAATCTAGGGTTTGTAATCTTACGAGGCACATTCACTGTATGTGAGGGTACTAATCTTAAAATAAATCTGAAATCTATCAAGAACACTTTCAAATAATGCTACAAAACACTTTTGTAAGATAATTTTCAAAAAGAGACAAGAACCAATTCTTCAAATGTTCACAACTTCAATGGTAGGCAATTAGGTCATAAAGGGAAACCATTTCAAAGGAATGAAAACATATATGTAACAAGACTCAACTTGACCATGAACTTAGAAGAATTTGTATGCATCTAAGAAAACAAAGCAAAGGATTCAAGAAGTACTAGATTCCTTCAATTATCTATCACAATCTTCTTCGTGGGAAACCATATTACAAAGTGAATTTACCTCTTCAAATGATGAGCTAAAGTTGTCATAGTTTCAATGGTGGAAATTATGATTGTAAAGTGTAGAGTTATTCACAGTAATACTTTGTTAACCATGAAGTTTACATAACTCAATAAGAGAGGACTCCCTGCAATAATACTCTATTTAATTATGAAGTAACATTTGCAAGGAATTCTTTGACACACGTGTGCATTGACAAATGCTATTTATAAAAATCATATTCTAAATTTCAATCCAACCAATCAAATGATCACTTATGATTTCCTACTGGTTACAAAACAGGCTATAAAGTTTCCACAAGACCTTAATGGTCTGAGGAAGCTTATAGAAATACTATGAGAAACCCCTTCTTAAGTTACCAATGAAATATAATATTGATTTCCAGTTCTTATTATAACAAGATAAAAATAAAATTTAAATGACATTCAATCAATATAACATTGACACACATCTGATCTAGAAAAGAAATGATAAAAGAAAATGCTATAACATAAAAAAATTACAAAATAAAAACTCACACACTAATGTATAGTACTGCCACACGAACCAAACATGGGGGCCCTCCAAGATGGTGCATGCGTAGGTGAAGAAAATTAAATAGAGAAAATCAAATCTTGGTATTAAGCACAAAATGAGTTATACAGTGGTTCATAAATTCTCCAATTCGACTCCCCAAATGCCTCATAGTTTGGCATATTTATACATAATAAAACATAATTGATGAGCATGAAAACCCTCTCTAAAATTATGACAGACCCTATCGACCTCCTATCAATGTTGGATTGAGCTCTAGGTGAGCAATTTTCTCCCAAAAATCCTGAGAAGATCAAATTTCTATCATGTTGTTATTCTTTTGCTTATGGCGAGTTTTTGGACTATTTTTCGTGCATCAAGATGACACAATCCATGGTGTGAAGGTTGGGAGAAAAACCCATGCATCCATTTTCTCTGACTTGGCCTGCAAGTATGATAAGCTAGGAGCGATTACTGGAAAATAATGTTTCTCGTAATAATACTAATAAAAACACAAAAAAATGATATTTTTGCTTGTTAACTAAAAAATAGAAATAAACTAAAAATTACCTCTTTAATCCCTTATTAATCCCGGGCTTAGTGTAAATGGGTACAGAAATGCCAAAAAAGGAGGAATAAATGGTTAAAAAGAAGGTGTGCATGGTGGTTTTTACGAAAAAAGATGATCCCAACATCTCCCCCATACTTGAACTTTTGCATGTCCCTTATGCAAAATCAAAATTTCAAAATTACCTTTAGTTTTGGTTTCAAGGTGATTCTGGTTTCTTTCTCAACTTGTATCTTTTTTATGAATATCTTGTTTCTTGGACCTTTCTTTGAGTGGATACTGCATGTTCTTCCTTCAACTTCTTCAATTCTTCCTTTAGCCGATCATTCACTTTGACAATCAGTGCAATGTTCTTTTTTAGTATCTCATTTTCATCTTTGATGTAGGAATCTAGAATCTCCAATTTCTCAATTTCAGCCTTTAGCTTCTTCACCTCTTTCTTCTTTTTCTTCAATTTTGATTTTGTCATCTAGGTAGAGAGTGGTGTTTGATCCTCTGGATTCACTGCTTGTGATGTTCCTTTGACACTATCCATAGTGGAAGGTACTTTTTTGGTTGATGATGGATGTCCTTTTCCTTTCTCCAAGCTTTCTATATAATCATATCCCTCTTGTTGACTTCTATCAAGTTCAGGAGTAGCTTTTCTTTGAAACAAGGTTCTTTGATTCTTTGTAATCTTATCAAATCATGGTTGTGTTTGTTCCCTTCTTTCTTTATCCTTCTCAAGTTTCCATTTCATAGGTCTTGTCATGTTTAATGGCATTGTGGATTCTGTTGTGTCTCTACTTGTTTTCTTTTTCTTTTTCTTTTGTTTAGCTTGCCTTGGTTGATTAGAAAGATCTTATTTCCCAACTGTCTCTTGAGAGACATTTCTTTATGCATGTTCTTCAGTTCCTTTGTCATCATCTTCAAAACCATTTTTTTCCAAGAACTCTGACCACTTTATGCCCTGCTTTGAAAGCTCATGTTTCACAACTAATTTAATGAGGTCATGATGGTAAAGGGAACTCTCAACATTCTTGCTTTGTCTTTGAATTGACTTATCCATTTTAGTAAGGTTGTTCAGTAAATAGTATGGCGTATTTAATGGTTGCTCATCTTAAAAATGAATTAGTAACCTGATGTGATAGAGAAAGATGAGGCTAAATCTTCCTTCACATGTGACAAACTTTTGAATAAGGAATGCTAGATCCTTCCAAGAGTCTTTGAGCCAGATTCTAGGCACTATAGAAGTCCAATTCAACTTTCTCCTATTCCTCAACATGTATGGAATCTAAGAATTTGATTTTATAGGATTTTTCTTAAACCACTTCTCTCCTATTTGTGGTAACCCAATGATTTCAGACAATAAATTCTCAGAGATATGTAGTGTGAGGTTTCCTATTTGAGCACATTCTCTATCAAAAGTATGGGAAAATTCCCTGGTAATTTCTAGATTGTGCCCCTCAAATTTTCCAAAGAAGTCAAGATAGCCTGCATTGGTTAAGATTTCTTCACAATCCTCATGAACCCCAACCAAGATAATTCCATATGGCTCAAATCTCACTGCCATCCTTTAGAAGAAAAAACATTACTCTTCTTTGTATGTTCTGTCTCTAAAGCAAATTTTGTTTTGTTTGAAAAAATTTCCTCTTACTGTTAGTTTATTTTTTCTTCTTCATTGTGTTGATTCAATCCACTCCACGTGTTGGTTTTTAGTTTTAATTTGAAACCCTCCTTATTAAATATTTATCTTTCAAACCCTAAATGTTGGTTCTTTGTTTGAAGATTAAAATTTCTTATCAATTAGAGTCAAATTATCTAATACAAGTGTGTTGATCATCTTCTCCTCCATTTTTCACTCTAATTCAATTGCATATTTTGAAAATGAAACCTCATCCCTGTAAAACTTGCTTTGCAGACTCGAAATATCAATTTTATGCTCTAGAAAAATTGAAAAATGTATTTGCTGATATGAAAGTACCTTTGTTCATTGTGTAATTGTGCCTTTAATCTCTGGTTTTTGTGCACCCCTATCGATATTAGAACCTCTGTCTCTATAGTTGTGACTTCCATACTCTGATTATGTCCTTCTCTGTGCGAATTCGTGGCTCAATTGGTGTCTTTTGGCCTCAAATTTCTCTTCCTGTCTTTTTCCTTCAACCTTTGCAGTGAATTTGATCTGGGAAGTCTTTAGTCACCAATTTAATCATTAATCCTTCATTGATAACAAACATTTTCTCAGTTAACATGATATTTAAATTGACAGTGCATCTTGCATTATGTAGATAACTTCACTTTAACTAGAGTCTTTACGTACAGAATTAACTTGCATAACCCATTCACATAAGTAAATTTTGAAAAGTAAAGAGGAGATCAAAGAGAACAAAATTACACAAATACACCAAAACTTGATAACAAAGTTCACCAGACCCCCTTGCTACATCTTCAAGTTCGCTTCTCGTGGAGTGGCCTTTTCATTAAATCAACAAAATTGGAAAAATTACATGAACATATCCAACTTCTAGAAATGACTCTCAATTATGTTCCTCAGATCCAGTTCCGACCTGCAACATGGTGTCTGCCCCAAAATTCTGATAAAATATGACTATACACACGGCTATGTCTTGTTCTGGGATTCCCTCATTACCAACAAGACTCTTGGGCATGAAAATTGCCTCCCCTCAATGGTAAAATCCCCCTTGATTATATACCAAAGGGTCAATACTTCAAGTCTTCCTTCACCCACATTTAATGGGATTTTGTCTCATTTAATTTGGGGAATAAAACATGCCAAATACCAACTTTAATACATATATGGTCTGACCAAACCAATTCATTGGTTAACCACAACAATATATCTCAACAACCATATATGGTTTTTCCCCAATAATATATGGCATATGCAATGGAAACCATGAATAAAAAACATATGGTCTTTAAAAATCCCATATATAATATATGCCCAACTAATTTTTGGTGAACCATATATATATGGTTAAAATCCATAACCATATGACATAATCCATCCATATGCTATGATTCCCCACTTTTAATGGCTTTGACCATTTTTTAAAATGGGTATGAAATTTATGTTTTAACAACCATATAATATATATGATTTATAACCATGTATCATATAACAAATCGACCCATTTTAAAATAACCAAATCCACTTTTAATGGATTTTGGATCCTCTTTTAATGGAGATTGGATCCACTTTTAATGGAATATGGTTTTTAATAAATATTTGTTATATGTTTAAAAATAATTTCAATTCGTTTGTTAAATAAATAAACCATAACCAATGAAATATTTCATAACCACTCGCGCGCCACGTGGTGCCATGTGCCACTTACTCACTAGTCCACCTGTCTGCCACATGTTACTACCACATCATCATGCCATGTCAACCTGCCATGTTAGCATGCCACATCAAAACTTCAATGTCATCATGACACATCATCACTACCACATGTCTCTATCACTTTGACTTTTTCCCTATTAGAACAAAACTTTGACTGGTCATAACTTTTGCATACGGAGGTCGTTTGAGCTCTCGTTCGCGTCGTCGAAAAGATCTCATCGAGCTCTTCGAAATGGTATCAGTCTTGAGGCATTCTGAGGACTTTAAATTTTGGCCATCCTAGATCCTCTTGGATCATTCCTCCCCATTGAGAAGATTTTGAACCACCAAAAGTTGATCATTCATTAATCAAGCAAGGGCATTGCCTCCCCACTTGTCCAGAATCCACCCATCTTGATTGGATAGTGAAAACCTGATGCATCAAAACAAACTGTCTAACCATGGTAAAAACTGCAATTATACTGTTGATATAAACATTCATTTCCTTACTTCTGCAATCTCTTGCATGCACTCTCATGTCTATCAACTAGAGAAAAATGACTAGCAATAGTAATAAATACATTACTACCAAAGGAAATGAATCAACAAATTGCTTTATCCTATGAAATTTTTTACCAAATGATTTTACCCACTCATGGAGATGACCCCGATCACAACCTAGAGACATATATGATACATTTGGACTAGCAAGTGATATACCTTTGATAACCATAACTGTAATCATTGTCTCATCACTTGAATCGGACCCCAAGTCTTGTTGCACTATAGCAACAATCTTTTGTTCCTCCTTCTTCTAGAACTTCTTTGGTAACAACTCAGGATGCAATTTCCAACATTGATCTTCATCATGCCCCTTCTTCTTGCAATGAGTGCATGTGAGCTTCTCTTTCTTCACTATAGCTGTTTTCTTTCCATCTTTCTTCAACTGCTTCTTGAATTTAGGTGGTTCATTCCCCATACCATGCTTTCCTTTGCTAGCTTCAAGATGAGTAGCTTGTACTGACACTTCGTCAATATTAGTAGGATTAAACATCAAAATAGTATGGTGAAGATAAGAATGTAAACCACTAATGTATTTAAGAAGAGTTTCACGAGTGTGTAATGGGATTTCCAATGCTAAAGCCGCCTTCTTGAATTCTTGTGTATAAGCTTGAAATTTTTTCCCTTTTAATTGTTTTAGATGTAACCATTCAATCATAGATGTTTGAGTATATTCCAAAGGATAGAATTGCTTTCTTATTGCAGAAATAAATTCAACCCAAGAGGAAATTATTTTACCATGTTGTACCAAATCCACTTGAGCTCGACTCTCCCACCATATGAGAGTTGTATCACTCACGCAGAGAGTAGCCAACTGAATATTTGGTTCTTTTTTTTTATCTTTTGCACCCTGCAATAAAATTCTATCTACTTTACCCAGTTGTTTAATTTCTCTGCATTCAATTCTCCATCATAAACATGCAAGTCAAATTTAACATCTAGCTTTAGTAATGGCATATCATGAGAATGAAAAGACTTTTTAGAATGCTTATTCTTGGAAGAATGTTCACTTGCACCATCAATAGATGATGATGATGATGATGAAGGTTCTGAAGGTCCACCACCTTCTCCTTCTCCTTCTTCTTTCACCGAAGATTCACCTTCTCCAATTATTTGACCTCTTCGTTGCCCTCTTTCATTGTAAAGTTATTGCACCATGGCTTGCATCAACTTAAATGCCTTGAAGAAATCATATTCAAATTCATAAGGACCTAACCTTCTTGGTGATGGCATCTCACATTTGCGAAGTCTCCTTTGGATTTCTGGATTGTAACTTGCAATATTACCTTCACCTTGCTTGAGTCTAGCTCTTGTAAGCATCCACCTATCAACCCTGCTCTGATACCACTTGATCTGAGAAGTCTTTAGTCACCAATTTAATCATTAATCCTTCATTGATAACAAATATTTTCTTAGTTAACATGATTAATGATTAACTTGTATATTTAGTCAACTTGCCATGTCAACATGCCACATCATCACTTCCATGTCATCACTACCATGTCAGCATGACATATCATCACAGCCACATGTCTTTGTCACTTTGACTTTTCCCTGTTGCACCAAAAATTTTATTGGTCATAACTTTTGCATACAGAGGTCGTTTGAGCTCTTGTTCACACTGTCGGGAAGATCTCGTCGAGCTCTTAGAAATGGTGCCAATCTTGAGGAGATATGATGACTTTAAAATTTTGGCCATCCTAGACCGTCCTGGATCAGAATTATATACAAAGTTTTCGAACCCTCTTCATGAAAATAGACATTGCATTGACTTTAATAAATGGGATGTGTTTTTGTAAAAGGGAAAACATGTGAACTCATAGTCATGATGACGATTCATGGGATTTGAATATGTGAAAATATATGTATGGGATGAGTTATATGAAGAGATGGAGAAATGAAAAAAATGATTAGTGGTAATATGTGGTAAATAGGAAGATGGGTAAGGATAAGTAGGAATATAGTAATGATTATGGTAAAATAGAAATGGATTATGGAATAAAAGGTTGGTAAATAGATGGATAGGTATGGTATTATAAGGACATGTATGGTTTATGGTAGAAATGAGTGAGAAATTATGAATGATAAAAGACAATAAAGGATTTAAAATTAATTTTGAATTGTATTCCATTTTCAAAATCAAAAAACAAAAAAATATCAAACCTTTGTGTACCAAATGCTAATGCTTATGATTTTTTTGCAGCTGAAATGTTCCTCTGATGGATGCAAATTGCTTGTATGTTGTTGGAATGTTTGCTCCTTGGATATCCCTGTTGAATGCCTGCTATTTGGGTGTCTGTTGTAATGTCTTGATTCAAATGTTCTACTGATCAATATTCATGCTGATTTGAGTAAGAAATTAGTAAAACTAACTTGATTATTGACTCAAAATAAAATCAAATTCTCATAATTTCTCTTGTAGGAATTCATCACTTAAAAAATTGATTTTTTCTAAGAAAAAAGAAGACCATGTTGTTGATCATAACACTAAAGGTAGCCTTTTCAATCTGACATTTGAGCTCTTTTCCTTCAGTGTTTTTGAAAAATTATAAACTATTACAAGATTTGAGTAAATCATGTATTATTGAAGAATAATTCAATGTGAATTGTTTCCCGCCAATCACCTGGTTTTCAAACAAGAATTCGAGTTTAGTGGTGCCAGAAACTTGTTTTTCACCACTAAATTCAGTTTATTTTGTATCCAGTAATGAATTTTAGGATGGAAGAGAAATGGAAGTAACGCTTCCATGTTTCACGACTTCCATTTCATCTTGCTGAGATATAAAAGAAACAAATGTAGTTCGACGGTTTTGTTTGTTGTAGATTTTTAGTCTGTATCCATTGACCACAAATGAAACTCCATCTTCATCAATTATCCTTATCCTTACAAACCCATTATAAAAAACTTCCTGGATCTCATAAGGACCTAGCCAGTGAGTACTGAACTTCCCCTTGAAATCCTTAAACTTAGAATCAAAGAGTAAGGCCCAATCACCTAATGTAAATTTATTTTTCGTGATGAACTTATCATGCAACCTTGTCCTCACTTGCTGAAATAAATTAGTTTGTTGTAAGGCATCTTGTCTGATTTTATCTAACTCATTCACTTGCTCAACCCTTTTCTTTTGAGCCTTAGTCAAATCCATTCCTAGTTCTATTACCATTATGAAAGTTTTAATTTGAAATTCAATAGGAAGGAGGACTTTCTTACCATACACTAGTTCATAGGGAGTGAAGCTAGTGGTGTTCTTCCATGTTGTCTTGCAGGCCCACAAGGCTTCAAGAATATTTTCCACCCAATCCTTCCAATGATGTCAGATTGTATTGGTCATGATTGCCTCTAAAAATTTAATGGTGGACTCCACTTTTCCATTAGCCCGTGGATGGTAAGGGGAAGACTTTCGATGCTTGATTTTGTATTTCTCAATGATTCCCTTTACAAGTCTTGTAGTAAAATGTGCTCCCTAGTCTGTAACTATTTCTCTTGGCACCTTGAATCTGACAAAAAATTCTTCAAACAAGAAATTTACCATAACATGCTCAATTTCTCTTGTCAAAGATTTTTCCTCAACCCACTTGGTAACATAATCAATACACACCAAGATGTATCTCTTTCCATGTGACAGAGGATCAATAGGTCCTACAAAATCCAGAGCCAATTTCTCGAAAGGTTCAATGAGAACCCATGGTTGGAGGGGCATCTCATCAACCGTTGTCGGTCGTCCCATTCGTTGACAACTATCACAACTTCTCACATACTTTTTGGCATCTCTAAATAGAGTTGGCCAATAGTATTAGAGTTGAAGGACCTTATAAGTTGTTTGTTTATCTACAAAAATCCCACCACATGGTTCATCATGACATTCTTTTAAAATATCAAAGAAATCATCTTCCCTAACACATCTATGTATTATCAAATCAACTCCAGTATAGAAAATATCTCCCTTGATCCATGAATATCTAGCACTTTGTTTAATAACCTTCTTCTTCTCTCGCAGTGAAAAGTGCTTTGGTAATTTCCCCATGGTTAAATAGTTAGCTACATATGCAAACCATGGGGATTTGATAGATATAGCAAATACATTTTCATCTGGAAAATAATCTACTACTGGAACACTCTCACCGGGATTATTAAGGCATGAAAGAAAGTATGCCACATGATTGTCCTTTCCAGGTTGATCTATGACAATAATATTGAATTCCTGCAACAATAAAAACCATATTGTTATTATACCATTTGTAATAGGTTTATTCATTAAGTATTTAATGGAAGAATGATATGTATGGATAAAGACTTCATATCCAGTAATATAATGTTGGAATTTATTCACAACATGGACTATTGCCAACATCTCCCTTTCAGTCACTGTATAATTGAGCTTAGTTGGAGTTAAGTTTTTGTTGATAAAGTAGATAACATAAATTAGAAGGTTTCCCTTTTAACCTAGTACTGCACCCACTGTTGTATCATATGCATATGTGGATATGTGAAATGGTAAGCTCCAATATGGTCCCTTCAATATTGGCACTAAAAAAATCTTTTCTTTCAGAGTTTGGAAAACAGATCGATAGTTAGTATCCCAACACAATTATGCATCTTTCACGAGTAATTTAAACAAAGGTAGGGCTATTTTACTAAATTTTTCTATGAATCTATGATAATAGTCTGCATAGCCCAGGAAAATTATAACATCTCTTTGATTTGATGCAATTGGAAATTTAAGAATAATATCTATCTTGGTTGGATCTACCTTAAGTCCTGCAGGAGACACATGATGTCCAAGCATAATTCCTTCAATTTGCATCACTAAGTACTAGATTCATTTCTAGGAATCTTATCAGAACTCTTTCCAGATTATTTAAAGCATCTTCAAAATCAGCTCCATACACTAAAAAGTCATCCATGTACACTTCTACACATTCATGTATCAAATAAAGAAAAATGGCCAAGACTACCCCTCTGAAAGGTGGTTGGTGCATTACATAACCCAAATGATATAAATTTATATGCATATGTCTCCCAGGTATAGGTGAATGTTGTCTTATATTGGTTCTCAAGGGCTAATCTGATGTAATTGTAGCCACTGAACCCTTCAAGGAAAGAAAAGTATTTCTTTCCTGCTAATGTGTCGAGGACTTGGTCGATGAAGGATAGAGGAAAATAATCTTTTAGAGTTTCCTTGTTCAGTTCTTGATAGTCGACAAAGATTCACCATTTTTCATTCTTTTTTGGCACTACAACCAAGGGGGAAACCCATTGGCTATCCAAGATAGGATATATACAATCTACTTTCAACAGTTTTTGCAGTTCTTCTTTCACTATCTCTTTTAGCATAGGATTCATTCTTCTTTGTGGTTGTATGACATGTTGGACACTCTCTTCTATGTAGATGTGATGTGTGCAAGTATCTGGGTGGATACCTTGCATATCTGAGTAATCCCAGGAAAATTCCTTAGAATATTTCTGCAATAATTTAATTAGCCTTTCTTCTTGGGATTTTTCCAAATTAGAATTAGGGATGATTTTAAGGATGTAAATTTTTTTTTAAATGTAGAAACCTTGGCAAATCTTACTAATCCTTCATATTCCAACTATAAAATGTTTGGCGATATTTTTGTAAAAATATTCAAATTTATAATGATTTTATATAGTTTGTATAATTTTTTGGCGATTTTTATGGTAAAATAATTTTATCCTATAGAATTTAGGCGAATCATTTTTTGGGAAAAACCATGGAAAATTAGCCCATGAGCGAAATTTAGCCCCTAAAATCATCCTTGCATTCAAGAGTATCAACAAAATAGCTTAGTACTTGTAAGGATCCATTTTGGAACATGTAGGACCACTGCGAATCTCTCTAATTATGGACTTGAATAAGACTATTCATTTTAGCCAAATCCTTTTTTGCAATAAGTTCTTACAACCACCTTACAATTGGTCTATCCGGAGCAAAAATAATATGACTATGAACAATATTGTTCTAGTTATTGTAAATACCATTATCATAATCTCACAAATCCTTTTAGATAAATAAATATATAAATTATTAAGCATTCTTTCCTTAATGGTTTTTACTTGGAATTGTAGAATATTAAAGATAATAACTCTAAATCCTTCATGTCTAAATAAAATTAAAACACAAATCCCACCTTTTCTTACTCAATAATGCCAATATAACAAATGCATCGCCTATTTATAAGCTTTCTGATAACCTTCAAACCTCCATCACTTACTAAAGTTAAACAATAACACACCTTCACCCTACTCCTACTACTACACATCCTCCACTCTCTCTTTCCATTCAAACACTTAACTTACAAAATGCAACAATTGAAAATAATTTATATATTCTTTTACTTACAATAAATCAACAATGAATTGTATGCAAAATCAATTATATAAATATATTCAACATGAATTACAAGTTTGTATCAAGAATAGTGAATGACACCAATCCTTTTTAGAGCACCAACTCTAGGAGACACCAATCCCCTTC
>CBVK0102924283.1:0-10302 GCA_900067695.1 Picea abies
TGTAGTGTTTCTTTCTAACCATTCCTTTTATAGCTGTCATGCCTAGCAGAGCCCAACTGGGTATGTAAGCACTCTTAATTTGCTCACCTAGTGAGGAATTGGGTGCAAACAGTGAGTTTCCTTCTTGTTTCCACTCCCGCACTTTTATCTCCAATAATCTGTCTTTCAGGATGACTCTTTTGAACTCTTTTTGATGGATCTATTGGCAAGGGAATTTATTCATTGTCTTCTTCATCATTATGTGGTTCATTTATCCGTGTTTCATTATTATCATCTTCTTTCTGAGATTCTACATCATCATATTTCTGCTGAGATTCTATATCACCATTTTCTTATTGATATTTTTTAACAATGCCTTGGGATATGCCTTTTTTTAGATCATTTATATTTACATTGGAACTTTACGCTATCTTTAGTAGTCTAAGATTATAACATATGTATGATTTCTTATTAGACAAATATCCTAAGAATATTCCTTCATCAGATCTTGTATCAAACTTTCCTAGGTTATCTTCATCATTCTTTATGTAACATTTACTTCCAAACGTTCTAAAGTGTTTTACAAACGATGGCCTCCCAAACCATAGTTCATAAGAGGTTTTGTCATGGTTGGGTCTCAAATGAGCTCTATTAAGCATGTGAACTTCTGTGTAGATTTCATCTCTCCAGAATTTGTTTGAAACCTTAGCTTCATTTAGCATGGTTCTCACAGCTTCTTGAACTGTTCTATTTTTCCTTTCTGCCACTCCATTATGTTGAGGAGTCCTAGGAGTTGAAAACTGTCTTTTGATACCATGATATTCATAGAATTGAATGAAATCTTTAGAGGTGAGTTCTCCCCTATTGTCTGATCTCAAACATTTAATGTTGATATTTGTTTCATTTTCTACAAGGGCTTTGTATATTTTAAATTTGTCAAAGGCTTCTGATTTTTCTTTTAGAAAGAATACCTAGGTCATTCTTGTGTAATCATCAACAATCAACATAAAATATTGTTCACCATAAGTTCTTTTGGTTATGGTTGGTCCACATAGATCTGTGTGAATAAGCTCTAACGGTGTTCTGGAATGCTCTTTTGTTTTGAGCCTAACTCTTGTTTGCTTTCCTATTTGACAATGTTTACAAATAGAATCTGTAGGCTTAATCACTTTTGGCAGGTCCTTAACTACCTTTTGATTGTTGTCTTTGATCAAGTTATCAAAGATTAAATTTTCAAACCTTCTATGCCATAGCCAACTTTCATCCACTTGGCTTAAGCAACATTTTTCTTCTTCTTTTATATCAAGGATGTACAAATTTCTAGATGTTCTTGGTGCAAATGCCACTAGCTTTCCAATGTCCTTTTTTCCGATTTCAAATTTATGAGAATCAAAAGTAAGTATGTGACCATGATCACATGTCTGAATTACACTTAGGAGATTTAGTTTGAGATTTTCTTCCAGAAGTACATCTTCTGCTTTGGTTTTATTATTTCCTAAACTAGCAGTTCCTTTTCCGGGTATCTTGGTTGACATGTTATCTCCAAAAGTTACTTTTCCTTTTGCTTTCTTATTTAACTTGAGAAATTTACTTTGATCTCCAGTCATGTGTTTGGAACATCCATTGTCTATATAGCATTGACATCCTTGATTTATTTCATATAAGGATACATTGAATTCTGTTTGCTTTTTCTTTATTTCCTTTTGATTATGGGAAATATTTATCTTTTTATCATATTTTGGTAATCTACGCTCACTGGTTTTATGACCATAGTTGTTTCATTTTTGGCATTCAATATTGAAGTCTTGTAAAGGATAAAATGAGTTATAGTTTCTCTTCTCTGTATTGTACTTGTTGTTCTTATATCTTTGGACATTTCTATGATTGTATTGTCCATAAGCTTTGCAATGTACTGCCTTATGTCCAAAATTATTGCAAGAGTAATAGTATCCAATAAATAGATATTTAGGGGGATTCCTTCTGATGATTGTATTTTTCTTGTCATCTTTTACTCTATTAGGGAGTATTGATTTCTGTTTATGTGTAACATTTTTCAATGGTATCAACTTTTTCTTATTATCTTCTTTTCTTAATGAGTTTTTCAGAGCATCTCTATAACTAATTGGTTTCTTGATAGATCCTTGTGATGTAGAAGTTGAGTCTTGAGTGTATCCCAAACCAGTCTTGTTGTTTGGTGACCTTTGACTACTGAGAATTTCATCCAATATTTTTGAACTATTTCCAAATTGTGATCCCTTCTTTTCTTTCTCAATTTCACTTTTTAGTATCTTAATCTCAACTTCTAGTTTCTCACATTCTTGTTTTTTTATCATTAAGTTGTTGTACAATGACTTATTCAATTTTATTAGCTTCCAAGAGATGAGAATTCAAATCATTGATGGTCTGTTCTTACTCTTTGTTGGTTTTGGAAACTTCCCTCTCTCTTGATTTAGTAGCTTCTTTAATCTCTAGAAGCTCTTCCCTTAGTACCCTGTTTTTTTTTCTTAGTTATTCAATTATACCAAGTATTTCCTCTTCAAAGTTCACTTATTATTCATTTTCTGAATGTTTATCATCTTGAGTTTTTATTCCCATTAATAGAAGCTCTAGTTCATGTTATTCATTTTCTTCTGATGAGCTACTGTCTTCTTGGGTAAATAAATTTTTCTTTTTCTTGTAGAACTTTTTATTATTATTAGGGTTACTTTTCTTCTAATTTTTGAAGGTTCTTTCATCATCACTTTCCTCCTTCTTAGGATGGGGACATTTATTGACAAAGTGTCCAAATTTTTCCAGAGTTGAAACATATAAGTGGAATATTTCCTTTGTATTTCCATATCCCTCCCTTCCTTGAGTTTCTTTATGAAATTGACAATTTCCTCATCATTTCTCAGGCTACAACCTGAGGGAAGCTACAACTCCCCAATTCTTTGGCTACAACTAGAAGGAGGCTACAACCCCCTATGTTCTCTGACTACAACCAGAAGGTGGTTACAACCACCTGTCCTTGCCCTGTCCAACCGCCCTAATGTAGAAGTAGAATGGTGGAACCACTGTCACATTATCACTGTGAGACATACCACTGTAACAACTGTACCAACCTATACCACTGACCTACAACCAACTTGTACTACTTCCCTACAATTAACTTGTACCTAAACTGAACATGTATCAAACAAAATACAATGGATACATGACCTGTAGTTATGCAACTTGCATATGTACGAGCTGTATCTATACAACATTCTGTGTATGTACATGTCCTGTTTGTTATGCAACCTATGTATGCCTTCTGAAACTAGGGATACATGACCTGTAGTTCTTCAACTTTCATATGTATGCACCCTATCTATAAAACAAACTGCATATATATGTATGTGTCCTGTCTGTTATGCAACCTGCATATACTTTATGAAAACTAGGATTTTCTTTCTTCTAAAAACTTTTGATCCTTTGCAACTTCTTTCACATAGATCGACAACCTATCACTGTATCCAGACTGTAACTATACCCTATGCATGCATCCTCATACATAACCTTTACCCAAAACATCTATATCTCTCTCTAGTCATGTGCCATATAAGTGTGTGTAATCATGAACAAGTATAATAACCCTCACATGATCAAGACATTAAATCCTTTCTGATATTCAGCCTCTCAATACATCAACCACTTCAAAAATACAAGTTCTCAACCATGTACCACAAAAACCCTTAGCCACATTCCAAGAAATACAAGATGTTCCTTAACTCTAGCAAGAAGTATCAATGATAAATATTTATTATACCATCACTATATTTATGTAGATCTAATTTATACATAATATCTCATACATCCACTAATATTTCTAGGGAGAATCCTCAAGTCTCCATAACCATTTCTCATGCATACATCAAAATCCGACTACTCATAGAAATAAGACATACCTTTTGAACCAGTGGATAGATATGATGTATCTGATCAATGTAGACCTTCATGGGAGCTTGATCTCAGAATCTAGAACCTTGACATCTTCATCTTCTCAAGTTTCTATGGCTTTACCCTCATGTACACGCTCTAATACACTTCCAGCCCATGTATGTATGCACCCTAATACACTGTTAGCCCATGTACACCTCATAAATTAAGGTTTTTGAGTATTCGCTGTAATTCCAAATTTTTTTCTGTCAACCCTTCGTGCTACCTCAGACTTTCACAACTTCATATGTATCAATGAGTACTTGCAATAAGCCGTACACACCAATAGATATTCAATATGTTCAAATGTGATTAAATGAGATAGCCTTTCCTCTTATTTATACTTTCATGTAGCATCCTCAAAGGGTTACCTTTTAACCATCTTAACCCACTTTCCTTATTTTAGGGTTAACCCACTTATAACCACTTGTCCACTTAACTTAACCACTTTCCATAATTAGTAAGTTCTCCATTAAATTTATTATTTAAATAATCTATTTTGCATCCTCTTTGACTTATATTACACTCATCACTTCACTTTATTATTTAAATAATTTCTTCTTTGCAAAAACTTTGACTACTTTGACTTTTTGGGGCTTCTAGATGACTCATGAGGGTTCTCCAACTTCACATGGCCATAAATCTCTAACTGTGAGGATTTATGTGATGTTCCACATACCACCAGAAATGGCATGACATGTACTATCCATATAGAATAGTCTTACCTGAAAATGTATCCAAACTCATAACATTATCCATCAAACAAAATTGGGTCCATTACCTAAACCTTTGTGCTACCGTAATTTGCTACCGAACTTTCTTCAAGGGTTGAAATCAATGACAAACAACCCAATTAATGAACAATATACCCCTTTGGAATTGATGGAAACACTGTGATGCAATACTAAAGTCATGTCATGCAATACTAAAGTCATACCACTCATGCTCCCCCTATGACCATTTCTCCTCTTGGAACCATGCCTATGTGCTCTTCATATGATAAATCTATCCCCCTTTGTCATTAATGGAAAATGTATCTTTCCATATGGGGCTGCTCCCCCTAGCTGAACTGTCCTTGGGGATACTCCCCTTGACTGAACTCTTCCTGAAACTGATCTCCCAACCTGAACTGACCTCTTTATGGTACTTCCTCATTTAAATATAAGACATGTAAGATAAGCATTCAAAAGCATTCATTTTGGAGTAGAAATTACTCCGAGTCTCTAGCGAAGATACTCAAAGGATTGCCTTGGAAGCAGTTTTGTAAATATGTCTACCACTTGTTCTTTTGTGCCCACATATTCAACTATGATGTTCTTCTCTGCAACCTGTTCCCGTAGAAAGTGATACTTTATTGGAATTGTTCTTCATCTTGGAGTGCATCACCATGTTCTTTGAGATACCGATGGCGCTTGTACTATCACAATAGATTGGAATGGGATGATCATACTCAACCTTTATATCTGTCAGAGTTTGTTTCATCCATAGAACCTATGCACAACATGTTACTGCTACAATATAATATGCCTCAACTATAGATAAGGATATTGATGAGTGTTTCTTGCTTAGCCATGATACTAAACACTCACCCAAGTAGAACGATGCTCCAGTGGTGCTTCGTCAGTCATCAATGCAACCTGCCCAATTTGCATCTGTGTAGGCAATAAGTGATAAATCCTTTCCTTTTGGATAACATAATCCAATATCTTCTGTT
Source organism: Picea abies (assembly GCA_900067695.1). NCBI lineage: Eukaryota > Viridiplantae > Streptophyta > Pinopsida > Pinales > Pinaceae > Picea > Picea abies. The sequence continues at coordinate 5,651 of CBVK0102924283.1, forward strand.
CCTTTGAGATATCTGAAAATCCTCTTCATTGCTAATACATGTGATTCCTTTGGTGCTATTTGAAATCGTGCCACCTGTCCAACTGCCTACATTACATTTGGTATAGATGCTTGTCACATATAGTAAGCTACAAATCATTCACCTATATTGCCTCTGGTGTGTAGAATTTGAGTCATCATCTTTGCTCAACTTGCAACTGGTTTGCATAGGAGTGGTAACTAGTTTGCAATCTTCCATTCTGAACCTCTTTAGCATTTCTATGATATACTTAGTTTGAGAAATAAAATTTCCTTGGTTGCTTTGATTTATTTGAAGACCCAGAAAGAAGGATAGTTCTTCGAGTAATGAAATTTCAAATTCATTCTGCATATCCTTTGAAAATTTCTGGCTTAACTTGTCATCATTGCTTCCAAAACTAATATCATCAACATAAACTTCAATTAATAAAATACTATTTTGAGTTACCTTGATATAGAGGTTGTTGTCTACACCTTTTTTTCTTTCTGAACCCTACTTGCTGTAAATGTTTATCCAGTCTAGAGTACCTTGCTCTAGGAGCCTGTTTTAGACCATACAAGGCCTTATTCAATTTACACACATAATATGTATTCTCTGAAAACTGAAATCCTTCTGGTTGTTCAATGTAGACCTCTTATTCAAGTTCACCATTCAAAAAATTTGATTTCACGTCCATCTGATACACTTTAATATTATTGGAGCATGCATAAGATAAAACCAACCAGATTGCTTCCATTCTGGAAAATGGGGAAAATGTCTCTTCAAAGTCGATTCCTTCAACCTATGTGTATCCTTTACATACCAATCTAGCTTTGTTCCTTGTAACTTGTCCATCTTCATTCAATTTATTTCTGAATACCCACTTTGTGCCAATCACATTCTTATTATTTGGTCTTGGAACCAATTCCCAAGTGTCATTCTTCTCTATTTGATCCAATTCTTCATCCATGGCCTTATTCCAAAATTCATCCTTACTGGCCTCCTCAAAACTATTTTGTTCAATCATAGATGAGAGTGTTAGGTGCATTTGTTCTGGTGAACATATTCTTCTTCTAGTCTCAAATCCTAAATATTTTATTTTGATAATCTGATATGAAGGATGATTCTTTTGTACTCATTTTCTAGGTGTCTTTGGAGGCACTTGCTGAAATTTCTCTTCTACTTCTATCTGATCTTATTCATCTTACCCTTCTACTTCTTCTTCATCTTCTACTTTTTCTTCATAAATATGTTCCATTGATTTATTTTCTTTTTCCTTTAATTCTCGTACACCTATTTCATCAATTGTTACATTGATGCTTTTCACAACTTTGAACAACCTCATATTGTAACACTTGTATGATTTCCTTGTACTTGAGTAACCGACAAGTACTCCTTTGTCCACACAAGAGTAAAACTTTCCCATTTTTCCATCTTCTCTTTTGATGTAGCATTTTCTTCCAAATACTCTGAAGTGCTTCACATTTGCTGGTCTTCCTTTCCATAGCTCGTAGGAAGTTTTGTCAGTGTCGTTTCTGAGCAATACGCTATTTTGAATGTGAACGGATGTATGCACTGCATGTGTCCAAAAAATATCTGTCAATTTGGAATCCATTAGTATTGTTCGAGCCATTTCCTATATTGTCATGTTCTTTCTTTCAACAACTCCATTCTATTGAGGTGCCCTAGCAAAGGACAATTGCCTTTTTATTCCATGCATGCTGCAGTAGTCCATAAATTCTTTTGAAGTGAATTCTCCTCCATTATCAAATCTCAAACATTTGATTTTTGAATCTATTTCATTTTCAACCATTTCCTTGTAGATCTTGAAGTTTTCAAAAGCTTCTGACTTATTTATGAGAAAACAAACCGCAGTCATTGTTGTATATTCATCAACCAATAACATAAAGTATTTCTCACCTTTTAAACCCTTTGTTGTAGCTAGTCCAACTATGTCAATATGCACAATTTCCAGTGGTTTTTTCGATGAATATTCCTTTGATTTAAACCTGGTCTTTATTTGCTTTCCTTGTTGACAATGCTTGTATAAAGTGTTGGTTGGTTTCATGATCTGGGGAATTTCTTTTACTGCTTCCGTTTTGCTGATTTTGACAAGTTTATTAAAGTGTATGTGACCCATTCTTCTGTTCCATAGCCAACCTTCATCTTCCTTTCCTAGACAACACTTTTCATTTCCAATTTCACTTGATACATATATGTATAAATTAACCATGTATAAATTAAACTTACATGTATAAATTAACCATTTGAGAATTTAATGAAAGAATGAGGAAAGAAGAGGATTATATCAGTCAAATACACATATGCAGATCTGAAAAGAATAATGAACAACAAACCATAAGAACGCAGGTTGATAACGGAGTTCGGCACAATTTTTGCCTACATCTCCGGGCCTTTTATTAGTGGGGGAGGCTTCTTTATTTCTGCTCAAGTGCTCAAAATTACATCTCAGCAATGCCAAAAGGCTACAAGACTGATCTGGTCTTGTTCTCCTAGATCTCTAGAACCCTGTGAAAGAAATGGCATGCAAAACTGATGCTCCAAGCTCCCAGAAATGATCCGACAACGTCTCCACCTCAAAGGCTTCCCTGCATCAAACTGACTTTGGCTTGGCTTTCCTTCAGCATAACTCTGCTCTGAATGATTGTGTTTGGCCTCAAACAGGCCTGGTTTATATAGCATTGGAGTTGGTTTCACATCCCCAAATTCCTCCAAGAATCTGGCCTCCAAAAATGCCCAATATCCCCCAAAAATGGAGAAAATCTATTAAAAATAGGCATAATTAAACCAAAAAAACCCATTCTGTTTAAAAAACCCACTAATATAAAGTTTTGTTGGGCACAGCCCCCAATATGCGTGCCCCTAGTCATATTAATAGGCCCATGTGGCCATGCGCCTTACGCGCTGGCCCCCGCACATTGACCCTGGCTCCTGGTCACCTGGCGTTTGGCATGCACCCGTGGCTTATGGTTATAACCCTCTGCGCAATGTTTGGTTCAGCCCTGGCTCCCGTGGCATATACATAGGACCCGTGGGCTATATTTATAACCGCCCGCCATTGGTTTTACTCCGTGCCCGTTTGAAACCCCGAGCCTCCGACCATATGGAACGGTCGTGTGTTGACGCGGAGGGCTGGGGCTAAGCCCCGACCCTATTACGCGCCGTTTGAACCTTTGATTCAATGTAAAAACATTAACGCCGATTCATATAACAAGAAAAACCGACCGCCCGAGTGGCTAGCCAAACTCGCCAGTCCGTTCACCCGCCTGGGAGGTCACGGGTTCAATTCTCGGCCGAGCCACACGAATTTTTAAACATATAAACCATCAACCAATAATGGGGTGCCACATGGCAGCCCAGGATTGGGCCACGTGGCACCCTTTCCAACCAATGAGAACATGCCACATGTCAGCCTGTGATTGGCCCACATCTACCGCCACGTCGTCTGACACATCAACCTGCCGTACTGCCCAGTCATATGCCGCATCAGCCTGCCATACGCCACATCAGCCTGCCATGTCATCCGATGACGTCATCCTGCCACATGTCACCTTGTCAGTGGTGACACATGTCACCTCCGTACTGGTCCAATTGTACGCCAAAAGTGCCAAATCCACATGACACATGTCGCGTCCTGGTGATGCCACGTGTCCTCCGTATGGATCTACCACGTGTTGCCTTCTGGAGCCACCACGTCAGCTGTACGGCCCTGCCACGTCAGCTGTACGGACATGACACGTGGACTGTACGGACTGTATAGTCATCCCCTTTTTTGCCTGTTTGACGTTTCGGACAGAACACGATATCTTCTCCATACGGACTCCGTTTGACGAAGTAAATATACCACCGGAATCAAGAAGACGAGACTGACACAATGGTACAGTTTTCATTGCATTCCGAGCACTTTCATTTTTGAGCATTTTTCAAGCCCTATCAGGCTTCTGGATCCGATTTCGGATCACACCTCCCCACAAAAAGACCTTTTGGTCCCCAAAAGGTTACTGACCAGTCAACAAGCTCGGGATAGGCCACCCGGCTTGTCCTCTGTCTCTGAACTCTGTCCTGTGTACCTGTCTCATCAATATCAACTGTAACACAATCATGACAACTGACAGTATATTGTTAGCCATTGCAACCCTGTTACATCTTACTGAAGCCACTATCATCCATGTTCCAAACATTGCTAATGATAACATCAGAAAGACGACTGCAAATGAACTGATATACTTGAAGTATTTGCACGACATAAGTTTATCTTGAAGAAACTTATGATTGATTTCCCATTCAACAACCATGTCTTGTTCTTGCTTAATATCTATCACTTCACTTGAACCAATTAGTGGTTTGTCGCTTACTTGCATTTCCTTTGTTAACTGTTCCATTGTTTGAAGTGTTTTACTTGTTTTAACATGATGAGCATGCACCACATATTCATGACCTTCTTTAGTGAACTGATACTGATTCTTAGTTCTGTAGAAGATTGCCTTTTGATCATACAAGTACGGACTACCTAAGACGATTCCACATTCTTTTAACGACACAACATCACAAGTTACTTCATCCACATTGTTTTCACTCTTTTCATCGATGTGTGAGCAAAAAGTGAGTGCTTACATGCCTAGTTGGGCTCTGCT
>CBVK0102924284.1:0-10187 GCA_900067695.1 Picea abies
GTCATGACAGCTGTATGGTAAAAGGTTAGAAAGAAAACAACTAAGCTATTTAGTAAGACTTAAACAAAAACTTAATGAAACTATGAGCATAGGAACATAAAATAAAAACAAATGGAAATGGACCAATATCACCAATACATAAGCTGGTCTGATTGATGAAATCCAAAGATACACAATGGAGAAAGAGGACTTGGGGAACCACATAATCTTGACCTACTTTGGTTAATTGATATTGATTCTTTGTCCTGTAGAAGATTGCCTTACGATCATATAAATATGGACTACCTAAGACCATTCCACATTCTCTTAACGACACTACATCACATGTTACTTCATCCACATACTTAGATGAAATTGCAAATTTGACTGTGCACTGCTTTGTTATGTGCATTTGATGATGATTGCTTATCCATTTAAGTGTGTAAGGCTTATGATGTAGTTGTGTTTTTAACCCCAATTGCTTAACCAATTCTTCTGAGATTAGATTAGATTGAGATCCACTGTCGATTAATGTGTCTATCTTAGTGTGTCGCATGATTACCCTTATATGAAACAAGTTGCTTCTACAATCATTGCCTTCACCAATTTTACCTGTCATACCAACCAATGAGATCTTTGATTCATCACCGAATCTGATCCCAAGTTTGTGGGTCTTGTTGTCGTTGCCACTGTTTGCATTCCCTTCTTTTCCTTGAACCACTTTGGCCTCTTCTCGGGATGCAACTGCCAACATCTTTCCTCATCATGTCCCTCTTTCTTGCAATGCTTGCAAGATGGCTTTCCTTCCTTCCTCGTCACTGCATTTGAATTCTTGCCATGCCATTTCCTCTTCTCCTCTTTTCTTGAAGACGATGATTCCCCTGACACACCTGTTTTTCCTGCTTCAATATACGTAGCTTGAACATAAACCTCATCAAGGTTAGTGGGTCCAAACATGAATACAATGTTTCTAATATGCACAGGTAAACCTCCTATATACTTCATAAGAGTTTCTTGTGTTTGTAAAGGGATATCTAACATCAATGCCATTTTTCGAAATCCATCGGTGTATTCTTGCATTGTTTGTCCTTTTCTTAGTTTTAAAGATTGCCATTCAATTAATTCTTTTTCTTTATAACCCAAAGGATAGAATTATTTCCTAAGTGCAGAAATGAAGCCTTTCCATGATGGGAATACATTACCCACTTGTTGTGTTCCATTTTGTAGCTTGCTTTGCCACCAGATGAGAGCTGTACCTGCAAGTCTCAAAGATGCCAACTTGATTGTGTGGCCTCATCCTTGATCTATTGCACACTGCAGTAAGCCTCCATCTGCCTGATCCAATTGTCAAGTTTCTCTGCATTTACTTCACCATCATATATGGGTAACTCAAATTTAACATCAAGTTTTAACAATGGCATTTCATTCTTATGCTTATGAACATGTTTCTTTCCTTTAGATTTAGAACTTGAACTTGAAGAAGAAGGAGAAGAAGCAGGTGATGATGGAGGTGATGGAGGAATCTGAGGATGATCCTCTTCCTCTTCACTTTTTCCCTTTGAAGATTCACCCAAAACTGGTCTTTTTCGTTCCAAGTAATCCTCGTACAAAACTTTCACCATCTCCGACATAGCAAGGAAATTTTTCCGGAACTCTTTCTCATCCTGAGAAAGCCCTTCTTCCGATGCCATCTTCTCGCTGTGAGAAGCTCTCTTTCTCAATCCAATTAATGGATTCTCTGCAACAAGATTGCCTTCACCACGTTGTAGCTTTTCCCTGGTTAACATGCAAAACTCAAATCCAAACGTCAACTAGCTCTAATACCACTTGATCCAGGAAGATCTTTTAATGACTGTGGTTGAGTTTTTAATTGCATGTGTTAATTAACCATTTGAGAAGCTTAATGAAAGAATGAGGAAATAAGAGGAATTATGACAACCATATACATATATGCAGATCTGAAATGAAGTAATAAACAACAAACTATAAAAAGAGAAGTGATAACGGAGTTCGACACAAAATTGCCTACGTCTCCGGGCCTTTGTCTCAGTGGGGGAGGCTTCTTTATTTCTGTTCAAAGCTCAAAACGTACATCGCAGAAGTACCATTAGGCTACAAGACTAATCTGGACATGTTCTTCTAGATCTCTAGAACCCAACAGAAGAAACAACATGCAAAACGGATGACTGGAGCTCTCAGAAATGGACTGCAAGCGTTTGCTCCTCAACAACTTCCCTGCATAAAATTGGCTTTGGCTTGGCTTCCCTTCAACATAACTCTTCTCTGAATGTCCTCCTTGGCCTCAAATAGGCCTAGTTTTAATAGATCTGAAGTTGGTTATCCATCCCCAACTTCCTCCCAAAATCTGGGCTCAAATAGGGCTCAAAATCTCCCAATAATGGATAAAATCCATTAATTACAGGCATAAAATAATAAAAAAATCAACTATATAGTTTAAAAACCAATTTTATACCAAATTAGGGCACAACCCCTTTTGGCGCGTGCCCTTGAGCATATGGAAGTCTGCCATATGGCCAAATGCTCCACCTATTGTGCGCTAGCCCCCCTGTCCGGGCTGGCTCCTGGTCTTTGGGCGCGTGTATAGAACCGATGGGCTATGGATAGAGCCCCCGTGCTCTTTTTGGTGGATAGGTCCTGATCATATGGGATCGCTCGAGAACCAAGGGATAAGCCCTATCCAAAACTCCCACGCATATGGTGCCCGCGCCCCCGGGTTTATGTGTGTTACGCGACCACGGGCTGGGGCTAAGCCCCAACCCCCTCCTTTTTGCGCCCTACCATACATCAAACTTTAAATAAAATATTTTCCATATGATTGTTAAGAACCAATGGTGGAGCGAGTCGTTAGCCCGGTCCTGCCAGTCCGTAGCCCGGTGGAGGTCGTGGGTTTGACTCCGGTGGAGACCCCAAAATTTTGCACAAACCAACTACCAATAGAGGGGTGCCACGTGGCAGCCCAAGACTGGGCCACGTGGCACCTTCCCATTAGCCAAACATGATGCCACTTTTCAACACAAGTTTGGACCGCCTGTCTGCCGAGGTGTTTGCCTAGTCAGCAACCGTACTGCCATGTCAACATGCCACTGTACTTGCCACCGTGAGCCTGTGCCACATGTCACCCTCTGACTGGTCCAAATCACCTGCTGTACTCCCTGTCATCTGCCATGTGTCATCTCCAAATTCTGCCACATCAGTTGTACGATTGTACGACTTGTACAGTCAACCTGCCACGTGGACTGTACAGACTATACAGTCACCCCCTTTTTTTTACATGTTTGGGTTTTCGATCAGAATGTGATATCTTTCGCATACGGAGCCCGTTTGACGAAGTAAATATATGGCCAGAATCAAGAAGTCGAGACAGACACAATGACATTGGTTTCGTTGGATTCTGAGCACTTTCATTTTTGAGCCTTTTTGAGCCCTGTTAGACTCCTGGATCTGATTCTGGATCATCGAGTTGCCTTAACAACCCCTACTTTAATGCCTTGTATTCTTCCATGTCGGTTAGGCGGATGTGTCATGTGCTCTCCTCACCAAAGGTTTAACACCCCCCCCACCAAAAGTCGTTGTCGTCCCACAAAGACACAAAAAACATGTCGTCTCCAAGTCTTTTCCCAAACTCCTACCCCCATCCACGACTTTTTCTACTAGAAACCCCAAGTTTCATAGGAACTAGAAACCTTAAATTTATTCCAAAGTGGAAACCTCAAGTTTCCTGAGAGATGGAAACCCCAAATTTCCAAACTCAATGCAATCATCCACAACGACGCACAACCATTTGCACTGCTCTCTGTGCAAAGTTGTGTGTGACCAATATGCCTGCTACCTTGGAAAGATGTCTCCTTTCAAACTCTGTCTGCAATGCCCAATCTATGATTGTCACGTTGCATTGATCATACTACGTTCCACTGCTGGTGCTACTGTCTCCACTATTGTTGTTGTCTCAATTGTCGCAACTCCAAATAGGACATCAAAAAATAACTAAGTGTTGAATTCTTGTGAACTACTGTTGCTTCCATACTTTAACCACCTCTACCATGTCTCTGCACACTGCATGCCTCAAGCCATGCACTAGTTGGGTAGCTAGTCCAACTGTCACATCGAGTTCTTCAAATGTGCTTCATCATGCCTAAAGTTAGTCCTTTATGTATGCATCTCCATCGTCGCATCAAACTACAAAGACTAAGGCAAGTGTCCACTCTTGCCCCACTATTTTCAATGTCTAATCTTCATCAAGGAGACTATCCACAATGTCCAAGTGTTGCACTTTGAACCTACTGGCGTGTTCATACTTCGACCTCTTTGTCATGCTCTCGTGCACTAACTCTCTAAGTGTTGAACTATCACATTCAGTCCTTGAGAATGCACAAAATGACCAAAGTTGGTCACTTCCTTTCGCAATTCGATCCATTTGCACAACAACCTTGGACCAAGGCAAGGGTGCCCCTCACCTTGGTGCACTATGAAGTCACCCCCAAGCAAAGTTGTCTACAACAACTTCATTCCACTGCCCACCTCATGGCAGTTAACCAATATGCTACTATGAAACATGATCTGTGCCACATCCAAGTGTTCAAAGAGTGAAAGAAATCACCATGCATTTGTTCTCCGAATGTCCAACAACCTCCACCCTTGCGACTCAATATGATATCAAGTCTACAAGTATAGCTTCTTTGGTCGAATTATCCTATCTTCTTCATCCGTGTCCTTGAATATGAAACACCCAATTCACCTCAAGTATTGCACATCTAGACTTCCTTTTCCCCATTGCTTCAATCCACCTATCCATGCTATGTACACTTCTCCATTATCATGTTCCTCACTCAACCACGATGGCCAAGGCAAGAGAAATGTCCATTCCCAAGTGATATTTTCATGCCACAATCCAACCTATCCATTTAATCCTTCAAGCCAAGGCAAGTCTTCAACTCATCTCCTTTCACTGAGTCATCTCTTCACAACTCAAAGTCTGTGATGAGTGTGGCCAATGTGCCCATACCCCTCAAATGTCTCAATGAATTTTCTAGAGCATTCTAATCCAAATGAGCCACCCCAAAGAAATTCCATGCCTCATTACCAAATATAGTCATGTCTGAGCCAATACTCTTGCCGAGTTCAACCAATGATCCTCCAATCTCCAAGTCACCTCACAATTGTCCACAAGCTACCTAAGGTGCACTTTACCTCATCCAATGTCCCATACTAAAGGTCGGAAAGAACCACCCAAGTCACATGGTCTTCTGCGTTCTACCCATTCAAATTTACTATCAACATTTTTTGGTCGGCTTCTTTGTTGTCTTCATCCATCACTTAGAACGAAATTGCCTTGCCTCCATAAGTGTTTCATACTCTGGCCCATCCTCGCGAATGTCAAGTCATTGCATGACTCAATGAAATTGTCTAAGGCACCCAAGGTACCTCATACTTCATTTCCTCCTGAAACTTGGCACATTTTAGGCCTCACTGCCTATTTCACTATAACAAGCCCTCCAATGTGCCTCATCAAAGAGCTAGACAACTTCCCAAACGACCTCTATGGCTGCATCCAAATTTTTTTAAGTCCACCACTGGACTTGTCCAAGTAGGTCACCCCAAGATCTTATATGCACACTTGTCCATGTGAAGGCGTCCCAAACTACTCCATGACTTTTTTGAAATTTGCACCACTTGGGCCGATCCCAAGTCTATCATTTTTCACCATGGAGATGCACTTGAACCACCAAGTCACCTGAATTCCCTTAAAGAACTCATTGCAACACTTGGGAAATGAAAGAACTCAAAACAACCATAACTTGCACAATGACACTCTTGGTTGCACCCATGGTTCAAGTCAACAACCCCATGCCCACAACTCACCCAATACAATAGCTCTCTGGATGAACATGTCTCAATCACCTATTGCATCTATACAATCCTATTATAGCTCCTTTGTTGCGACTCAAGACTGAGCCCATCTATCCACTTAAAAAATCTACCTAGGTCACAAACTTGTGACGCATTCAAACTGTCCACATCAAGTCTCTGACCTAGCTCTATGATGTTGACTTGAGTTATGTTGAATCTGCAATCACCCCAACTCGTCCAAGTCCTCACCATCGCACACATTGTTCAAATCCAAGACCATCCCACCAGCTAGACTCGTCTCAAGAGAACTCACCCCAAATATAACCATAGAGTCTCCTCAAGGCAGCACAAGTCATCCCATGTGGAGAGACTTGGCTCATTAGGGGAGCCCTTCCCTCTCTGCTCGAATATTCCTTAGATGACGTATTGCGGTTCTACCCAAGTTGTTGTGTCTCTAGCTCACAACATTTTCTCTTCTTATACATGTCCTCTTCATCGAACCATCATGCCGACTCATGCTCGAACCATCATGTCCTTTGGGGTGAGGTCAAGATGAACCCAAATTGTCCCCCCGTGTGGCTCACTCAAGCTGCAATGCATCCATTTGATGTGTCAATTCGTTGGGTTGTCGCACCCAACTTGTTAGCTCACACAAGTCGACCTCATCTCTCTACACATTGCGTCATCTGCATGATACTCCCAAGGATGGCATTCCCAAGATGTCAGCATGGTGAGTGCATCCATTGGTCACGATCCACGATGACATGTGCCTCAAGTCACCATGCTCACCCATAACGATCTCCAAGTGTTGAGCGAACATCCATATCACTCTTGGCTTGCCTCCTCAAGTTACTTGGCCAAGCCCGTGCTCTCAAGTGCATCAAACTTAGGCATCTACTCACACAATCGGTGTAACCATAGGCACACCCATTCGTTTGAGTCTCCTTAGCAACCCCAACTTGTGTTCCTTTTCTTCATCAATGTCGATCATGCAGAGGTGGTGCACGCCCTCCTCATCGAAGGATTAGCTTTTGTGTTGTTGCAGGTTATGGCCATTAATGGAACACACCAAGCTTATTCCCAATGAAGCATGCAATGCATATAAAATAATCGATGCACATACATCCCTACCTATTTTACTTGTTAATTGGCTTTACCAAACAAGAAGGAGCAGACAGAGGGGAAGGAAATATCATGGTTAACTTTCCATAGTGCACTGCAGGCCAGGTTAGTTGGTGACTATTGCCTCTAACACCCAAACCCAACCATCAATCGACTTATGGAAAACAATTAATTGAACAATCTATAAATTGCAAATGATTGTTGGCTAATGTAAATTGATGTTCTCTGGGGTACTAACTCATCTAGTCTATTCCCATTGTATGTCATAGAGTTAAATACCTACAAATAACACCCAATTTTAGTCTTTGGTCTATTGTATTGTCAAAACAATTGGACAATTGCGAAATCAAAGGATGGTAAAGGGAACCCACTCTTAATTATGAATCGAGATTTCCATCCAAAGGCAACAATAACAATGTTTTTTCTTATCATGGAAGTCCCAAGAGCAAAGTCATTATGCAAAATCTAAGCAATTTCAAATAATTGAAACACTAAACCATTGCAACAATTCAATAAGGTTTAATACCTAAAACAAAGAATCTCGATAATCTTAGGACTACAAAAAGAACCTAAGAAATTAATTGTAAATCTTTCCCCTGTTGTACGTAGAATGAACCTGAACCACTATGGCAGGAACCTACAATTACAGGGAATGAATACATTGTAGAATGATTGTTTTACCCCTATTCCCAGATTGAAATGGTAATTTTTGTGATTATATGGTGGTTATTATAAATAGGCAGGACAACATATGGTAACAATTGAGCTAGCGAGGCCACTCTTGAAACAACCAGGACATCATAAGTGAAACATATGATACATGGTAGTGTAGGTTGTCCAAATGGCTCAATGTTGGCCATAAATGTCTAGATTAGCAACTAATTGATAAGACTAGGATTAACAATTAGAGTCCAATTAAGAAATTAAATTTGATCCTTCAATTTAGTGCATACAATGAAAATATTCCCCAAATAATGAATCTAATCCTTCTATCGAAGAATTGTAATTAAAAGAACCTGTCATTTGGAACCTAATTTCCAATAAGGAATGACTATCGGTGTAATGAGTAATGAGACAAGAATTGCACATTTGAAGAAGAAATAATTTGAAAAAATGGGGTCCTCAAGTCTGGAAAAGCCATGAATCTCTACAATTAAATTGTTGAGTTATGAAGCAAGAATGAGGAAAAAATGATTTACTTGTCACAAACATATTAGTGTTATATGAATCAAATAGGGGAGATAACATTTGAGGCTTGATGGGGGTTGACTACCTTCTATTGAGATTTATTATTGTTTTTCCACACATGGTTATTAGAATATATCCTTATGATTTTCACCCATGGACTTCTGACCTTTCAATGACTAGTTGATTTGAATGTACGTGGATGGATTCCCTCAATAACCAGACTCTTTAAAGAAAATCAAGATTCTAGGATGATTAAAGGGTTAATCGATTCAAATGTTCTAGGTCCAACCACTTTTTGAATGATTATGATAGTATCCATGATTTGCTTTCAAACCTTCTTTCTTTGAGATCATATCAGAATGGAACTATTAGCACTGAAAGTCACACTTTGACTGCTAAAGTGTAAGCTCAAAACCCATCAAAATGTAAAAGATAATTTTTGTTTTGAATAGGTGGATCAACAAGATGGAGAAATAAAGGGAGAGGGCAACAAACTGCAGATCAATAGGCTACACCAATGGGAAATGGAGTCACAAACATCCTACTCATCGAAGGCACAAAAGTTGCTTAACATAAAATAAGATTATATGCTGATAGGTGGAAGAATGAAGAAGGAAAACTTAAGATAGAATGTTCAGTAAAGAGAGATCCTCTCAATTTAATGAATCACCAAATACTTGAATATAAACAATGACTTATGGGAAAAATACAACAGATTCTTTGCTGCTTAGGGATCCATAAATCATTGACAGCCTTTGATCCTCAAATTTGCAATATATTCAAATACAAAGATATATAAACAAATGGTTACAATCTGAAATCACAGCTCTGATGAGTTTCCAATAGCAGTAATGCTTACAATCATAAAATGCCCACAGGCTTACAAATGAACACACACAGGAAAACTGCCTGCTCGTACTCTCTCTAGCCTCTCTTGGCTCATGAATCCCCCTCTACAAGAGATATCTCCTTCATTAAATAGAAAATATAATCCAAATAACCTTAGGAGGTATAATCCCATCTCCTCTATTGGATTCTAAGCCTTGGAGATAGGTGGCAACAATCAAAGAGACAAAAATCCAACAAACTGCTAATTTTCAGGAATTTGTTGGAAGTCATTAATAAATTGTTTCCACCTCATTGCATGAGGCCTTTGATAGAGCTAAATATTAGGTGCAGGTGTCCCTCAACATCTAACTGATCCTTGAGAATCCATTCGAATCCTCCTTGACAGGTGGCAACCTCCCAACAAGGCAAATATCAAAACCGTGACCACTACAGGAAATTCGGTAGCGTCGCTGTAAAACAGTTGGTAGCGCCACTTCTATGTCTAATATCTCTCAAACCATAACACATTTTGAAAATCAGAGAGACATTTTTGTTATTTGGAATGTGATGACCAAAAACCTCCTCTAGTTTTCAAAAATACCTTCTCAATTGTTCACAATCCAAGTTTTAAGTTAGTCACTCAAAACTGACAGAAGCGTCCTTGCAAAATAATTCTGCACAATTTGGTCTCTACCAAAATTTCGGTAGTGCCTTTTGGTAGCACCTGCATGTGTGTTGTTGGTTGTGGAGCCTGATTATCTTCCTGATTCAAAGGTCCTTGATTTCAGCCGTGTTTATACCCCATGAAGTATTTACACCCCAAAAGTATGTACACTCTTCCACGCGGGGGAGTGTAGAGGGGGGGTACCCCCTCTGTGGGGTTTGGGGGAAAGCGGGGGTTCGGGGGCGAAGCCCCGGAAGCAAAAATTTCCTTGTAAAAGTATATTGTAATTTCATTGTAAATATGGACCGTTCATTATAAGGTTGCAGATCTAACGGTAGAGATTATGTTAGGGTTTTTTGCCCTAGAAGGCAACCCTCTTTTATGAGGGAAATGTATCGTGGCTATGGTTGATGGTGAATATTGTATTTTGCGAGAGGAGACTGTGAGAGAAAGAAGAGGAAGTTACAACGGGTTTTGCTGTAGGTTGTATCCCTTCATTTGTTGGATAATAATAAAGGAAGGACCTGGCAATTTCTCT
>CBVK0102924330.1:4156-14919 GCA_900067695.1 Picea abies
ATAATTAATTATTACATGAAAAGAAAAGTGGTAGTGAATAGAAGATAACAGATTGAATGCCATCATGAGTTGAATAATTAACTATTGGAGGGATAATTAATTACTATAGGAAAAGAAAATTGAAATGAATAGAAGATAACAGATTACATGTGAGTTGCATGCCATTAAGAAATTTATCCTATATAACAAAGAGAAGAGTCCATTGCAAATCACTTTTGTGTATTCACCTCTGATCATACAAGTTGGAGATCTGAGGTAGTGAGTCGAGGTCAAAGAAGTCAAGTGAAGTAAGGTGTTTGCAGGAGCCAAGATTAAGGAGAAGGGGTTTCATACTGGAACTTCTTGAGTATATCCATGAGTTTCAAGAAGAAAAGTGTTCATACTGGAACTTCTTGAGTATATCCATGAGTTTCAAGAAGAAAAGTGTGGACATTTGCATGCTGTAGTGAGGAAAAGTGTGGACATCTGCGTGCTTTAGTGAGGAAAAGTGTGGATACCCACGTTCTTTAGTGAGGACAGTCACGGACCTGTGAGGAAAATTCCAAGAAGATCAGGGATCAGGAACTCAATTCAGCTTCAAAGTGAAGGTATGTTTTCTTGAGTTTGTTAAGGATTTATTTTGAATATATCAGGAATAGGTATGTCTAAGTAATTCATAAGTTGTTGGCTTGAATAATTCTCTTATGGATTTTGGCATGAGGAATAAGAGGTTGCAGTATTGATGAGATATTGATTTCAGTAGCAACAACAGAGGTATCATAAACAACAACAACAATAGGTTATCAGTTACAATAGTAGAGGTAGTGACAGGTTTGTCTACAGTTATATTTCAGAGCTGTTGAATGGGGCAAGGAAAGGGGGTTGTAGCGTCCTTCTGGTTGAAGCCAGAAAACTAGGGAGTTGGAGCTTCCTTCAGGTTACAACCTGTAAACAGGGGGTTGGAGCCTCATTCTAGTTGTAGCTAGAGAAATAGGAAGTTGGTGCTTCCAATGAATGTAATATTTGAAAAATAAGAAAATCATTTCATGGTTTCTTCCCACATTGGGTTTCCACATGAAACTTCTGTTAAAATAATTAAAAATTACCTAGGCAAGTGTTTCTCATCACCTAGGCACCTAAGGGGTGAGAAAGTGCCTAATGTGGACCCTATTCATTTAATTTGTGAGAGATAAATTAAAAGGTGACTTTTTGGACTTAGGGAAATCATTTAATTTGTGAGAGATAAATTAAAAGGTGACTTTTTGGACTTAGGGAAAGTGGGTAACTTAAGTGACTTTATCTCCACCGTTCATCTCATCCAATCTACATTGTTGGATTGAGAAACTCTTCACCTTCCCTCATGAGGTCGATTAGGGTAGGAGGGTGCACCCATTCTTGGGTTGTTGAAACAATTTTTTAGAGAGAAAGAAAGAGGAGGTCGAGTTTGAGAAAGCAGGACACATTTCCAGAGCTAGGGCATGCATTTCAAGGTAGGGTACAACATTTAATACAATCCATACAATACATATTTCTAGAGGTCGTACAACCATTATTATGCACATAAATCAAGGAGGACAACAACTAGAGTTTTGAGGAGGTTGGCATGCATTCCAAGGAAGCCACACAAGAATTTATTTGCACAGAAATCGAGGTACCTATTGGGCACGATTTTCTGTAGAGAAAATCCATACAGACCTGGCATAAATTTCAAGGGTCGTACAGTCTAGATTTTCTGGGCATAGTTTTCGATGAGATTTGGCATGAATTTTGAGGTATTGTTCCTGCTGTGTATTTCATACAGAAAACTCAGAAAAGGGCACAAAAATTGAGACATTTCGTACAACATTTATTGTTAGGACATTCGTACAGTTGTACAGATTTTTGGGACATAAATCAAGGAGATTTTCGGGGACTGTTCAGAAGGAGTTTTGCTGAAGAAATTATGAGATAAGTTTGTGTAATTTATGAATATGAATATGTTGTAAAATAAATTTCTCTAAAGCTCACAAATAATAAAAATTCCCTCTCTCACTGGTTTTCCCCTTGTGGGTTTTTCGAGGGTCATTGTTAGACCCAAAATCAATGTGTTAAATTTTGTAATATTGTGATGTTGATATGTTTGTATTTATGCGTTAAAGATCATTCTGAATCCTCATGCTTCAGTTCTGATAAGTTGTTTATATGCTGAGTTTATTTGGCTGTCATAAAAATGGGTTTGGACATTAAACATTGTCTGAAAATTAGCGAAACTTGAAACTGGGCGGGCTCTGAAATTTTACATGGTATTAGATTTGAGTTAAAGAGAGGTAGATTTATATCAAAAAGTTAGAAAAGTGGGACATAAGTCACTTCACCGGACATAAATTTGAATTATAATTAATTATTACATGAAAAGAAAAGTGGTAGTGAATAGAAGATAACAAATTGAATGCCATCATGAGTTGAAAAATTAATTATTGGAGGGATAATTAATTGCTATAGGAAAAGAAAATTGAAATGAATAGAAGATTATAGATTACATGTGAGTTGCATCCTAGCATGACTTGCATGCCATTAAGAAATTTATCCTATATAACAAAGAGAAGAGTCCATTGCAAATCACTTTTGTGTATTCACCTCTGAGCATACAAGTTGGAGATCCGAGGCAGTGAGTCGAGGTCAAAGAATTCAAGTGAAGTAAGGTGTTTGCAGGAGCCGAGATTAAGGAGAAGGGGTTTCATACTGGAACTTCTTGAGTATATCCATAAGTTTCAAGAAGAAAAGTGTGGACATTTGCATGCTGTAGTGAGGAAAAGTGTGGACATCTGTGTGCTTTAGTGAGGAAAAGTGTGGATACCCACGTTCTTTAGTGAGGACAGTCACGGACCTGTGAGGAAAATTCCAAGAAGATCAGCGATCAGGAACTCAATTCAGCTTCAGAGTGAAGGTATGTTTTCTTGAGTTTGTTAAGGATTTATTTTGAATATATCAGGAATAGGTATGTCTCGGTAATTCATAAGTTGTTGGCTTGAATAATTCTCTTATGGATTTTGCCATGAGGAATAAGTGGTTGCAGTATTGATGAGATATTGATTTCGGTAGCAACAACAGAGGTATCATAAACAACAACAACAATAGTTTATCAGTTACAATAGCAGAGGTAGTGACAGGTTTGTCTACAGTTATATTTCAGAGCTGTTGAATGGGGCAAGGAAAGGGGGTTGTAGCAGAGGTAGTGACAGGTTTGTCTACAGTTATATTTCAGAGCTGTTGAATGGGGCAAGGAAAGGGGGTTGTAGCCTCCTTCTGGTTGAAGCCAGAAAACTAGGGAGTTGGAGCTTCCTTTAGGTTACAACCTGTAAACAAGGGGTTGGAGCCTCATTCTAGTTGTAGCTGGAGAAATAGGAACTTGGTGCTTCCAATGAATGTAATATTTGAAAAATAAGAAAATCATTTCATGGTTTCTTCCCACATTGGGTTCCAACATGAAACTTCTGTTAAAATAATTAAAAAGTACCTAGGCAAGTGTTTCTCATCACCTAGGCACCTAAGGGGTGAGAAAGTGCCTAATGTGGACCCTATTCATTTAATTTGTGACAGACAAATTAAAATGTGACTTTTTGGACTTAGGGAAAGTGGGTAACTTAAGTGACTTTATCTCCACCGTTGATCTCATCCAATCTCCATTGTTGGATTGAGAAACTCTTCACCTTCCCTCATGAGGTCGATTAGGGTAGGAGGGCGCACCCATTCTTGGGTTGTTGAAACAATTTTTGAGAGAGAAAGAAAGAGGAGGTCGAGTTTGAGAAAGCAGGACACATTTCCAGAGCTAGGGAATGCATTTCAAGGAAACAATCTAGCACACATTTCAAGGTAGGGTACAACATTTAATACAATCCATACAATACGTATTTCTAGAGGTCGTACAACCATTATTATGCACATAAATCAAGGAGGACAACAACTAGAGTTTTGAGGAGGTTGGCATGCATTCCAAGGAAGACACACAAGAATTTATTTGCACAGAAATCGAGGTACCTATTGGGCACGATTTTCTGTAGAGAAAATCCATACAGACTTGGCATAAATTTCAAGGGTCGTACAGTCTAGATTTTCTGGGCATAGTTTTCGACGAGATTTGGCATGAATTTTGAGGTATTGTTCCTACTGTGTATTTCATACAGAAAACTCAGAAAAGGGCACAAAAATTGAGACATTTCATACAACATTTATTGTTAGGACATTCGTACAGTTGTATAGATTTTTGGGACATAAATCAAGGAGATTTTCCGGGATTGTTCAGAAGGATTTTTGCTGAAGAAATTATGAGATAAGTTTGTGTAATTTTTGAATATGAATATGTTGTAAAATAAATTTCTCTAAAGCTCACAAATAATAAAAATTCCCTCTCTCACTGGTTTTCCCCTTGTGGGTTTCTCCAAGGTCGTTCTTAGACCCAAAATCAATGTGTTAAATTTTTTAATATTGTGATGTTGATATGTTTTTATTTATGTGTTAAAGATCATTCTGAATCCTCATGCTTCAGTTCTGATAAGTTGTTTATATGCTGAGTTTATTTGGCTGTCATAAAAATGGGTTTGGGCATTAAACATTTGTTTGAAAATCAACGAGACTTGAAACTGGGCGGGCTCTGAAATTTTACATGGTATCAAATTTGAGTTAAAGAGAGGTAGATTTATATCAAAAAGTTAGAAAAGTGGGACATAAGTCACTTCACCGGACATAAATTTGAATTTTTTTATTTTCATCACAAAAGGGTCAATGGCTATAGGTTTGAGGTTTGAGGGCAGA
Organism: Picea abies; assembly: GCA_900067695.1. Lineage (NCBI taxonomy): Eukaryota > Viridiplantae > Streptophyta > Pinopsida > Pinales > Pinaceae > Picea > Picea abies. Next base: position 8,927 of record CBVK0102924330.1, read on the forward strand.
CTTGATGGGGCAGTGAAATTTGGTACTTGGAAGGAGAGTATGATCTTGTTGTTGCATGGAAGTGAGCTATGGGATATTGTTGAGAACTCCACAACAAATCCTGTAAATGGACCCACAGATGCAACTCTTCTAGAAGCATACACCAAGAAGAGTATCAAGGCTAAGGGGATTATCCTTGATGCCATCAAGGACCATTTGATTTCTAATGTGACTGGGAAGGAAAATTCCTATGAGATGTGGGAGTCCTTGACAAAGTTGTACCAGAGTACAAATGAAAATCGGAAGATGGTTTTGAGAGAAAAAATGAAGAGCATTAAAATGACCAAGGCTGAAAATGTGATCACATATCTTAATAGGTTGACACAGGTGAGAGATGAGCTTGGAGCTATGGGGGAGGCCATTGTTGACAGTGAACTTGTGATGAAAGCATTGAATGGAGTTTCCAAAGAATGGGTTGTTTTGTTGAGGGCATTGTGGCTAGGGAGATCCTTCCCAAGTGGGAATGTCTTTGGGATGATTTTGTTCAGGAGGAGACCCAAAGAGGTTATGTGCATGGAAGTTCACCTACATGTCATGATGAGGAGAATGTGGCTCTTGATGCCAACAGAAAGAAGAAATTCAAAAAGGGTCCTAAGGGAGGAAACAAACTGAAGGGTGAAGGCAAGAAGTATATGAGCAAAGTCAAGTGCTTTGCATGTCACAAGTTTGGGAACTATGCATGACAGTGTCTGAACAAGAAGAAGAAGAATAAAAAAGCTTCAAAAGTGGTGGAGGAGTTCTCCACCAAGTTTGATAAGGAGTTTTCCTTAGTAGTATGTCTTTCCACTAGGACCACCCATTCTAGTGTGTGGTATATTGACACTGGTGCCTCCCGCTGCACTTGATAGATCTTACTCAGATTGGTGATCTTGAGGTGGTGCTTGGAAATGACCGGATGGTCAAGGAAGTTGGTAGTGGGACAATATCATTTCAAAGGGAGTCTCTACCTCCCATGTGAGAGGTCTTATATGTTCCTGGCTTGAAGAAGAACTTGGTTTCAGTTTCTTCTATTGAGGAGAGGGGCTATGAGGTATTGTTCTGTGATGGACAGGTGCTCCTATTCCCCAAGGGGTCCAATATCACTTTGGACAAAGTGATTGGGACTCGACATGAGAAGTTGTACAAGCTCATGTTCCATCCAACGAGTGCATTATCTAATTCTACCAGCATCAGTGATCTATGTGAGCTATGGAACAGGAGGATGGCCCACTTGCACCATGGGGATTTGAGGGTACTGAGGGAGATTGTGACTAGAGTTCCAGATTCTAGTACATAGCACTAGGAGTTGTGCAAGGGGTGTGCTTTGGGAAAGTAAACCAATACTACTTTTCCAAGCAGTGACAGTAGCGAAGCAGATATACTTGATCTTATTCATTCTGATGTATGTGGTCCAATGTCTTCTGCATCTTTTACTGGTTGTTTATACCATGTCATATTTAGTGATGACTTATCATGGATGTCTTGGACTTTCTTCATGAAGACCAAAGGACAGGTCTTCAATCAATTCCAAGAGTTCAAATCTCTTATGGAGAACCAGACTAGGAAGAAAATCAGAGTACTAAGGACAGACAATGGGGGTGAGTATACCTCTAAGGAGTTCATGGAATTTTTTGCAGGAGAGGGCATCAGGAGAGAGTTGAAATTTCCTTACAACCCACAGTAGAATGGGGTTGTTGAGAGGAAGAACATGGCCATAGTTGGGCTATGAGAGCCATGTTACATGATCAGGGGTTGCCACTTTTTTATTTAGGCTGAAGCATGATACACTACAGTTTATCTGCAAAACAAGAGTCCACACAGAGCAGTGGGGAGTATGACTCCTAAGGAGGATTTCTCTGAGAAGAAGCCTAAGGTGGAGAACTTTAGGATTTTTGGGTTCCTTACATATTCACATGTCCCTTTTGAGAAGAGGAAAAAGCTAGAACCCACGGCAGAGAAGGGGATATTTGTTGGGTATAGAGAGACTTCAAAGGATTTCCGCATATACATCCCTTCCTTGAGGAAGACAGTTTTGAGAAGAGATGTGAGATTTGATGAGGATAGAGCCTTTAGGAAGTCACGAGGCATTGAGAGGGGTGAGCAGTCAGCACCTCAAATTCATGTGAGTCCAAAGCAGACTTCAGTGACACAGAGTTCAGGACCACCAACTTCGGTGACAACTGGTCCACAGGTTTCAAGATCGAGTGCTCCAGATTCTACTTCAGGTTCACAGTCTTCAGGTGATGGAGTTGAGCAGGTGGAGTCCCCTCCACATGACACTACTTCAGAGAAGAGGAAGCCCAAGTGGTTTCAGGACACTTTGAGGAAGGCACAAGGATCTATGGGGAATCCCAGGTAGATTGTGAGGGAGAGTAAACCTGCTGAGAGATTTTGCAACTACATTGCAATGGTGCCCAACATCAGGCAGTCTGAGCCTTCCACTTTTGAGGAGATTGTTGGCAGACAGGTTTGGAGAGATGCCATGATGGAAGAGTACAGTTCCATCATGAAGAATGATGTTTGGGAGATTGTTCCTCGACCTGAGGGAAAGTCAGTGGTGACTTCTAAGAGGCTCTACAAACTCAAGTATGTTGCAGATGGCAGCATTGAGAAGTAAAAAGCTCGTTTTGCGGTTCGGGGGTTCTCACAGGTTGAGGGAGTTGACTATAATGAGACCTTCGCTCTAGTTGCTAGATATACCTCGATCAGGGCAGTGATCTCTATTGCAACAGAGACCAAGGCTGAAAATGTGATCACATATCTTACTAGGTTGACACAGGTGAGAAATGAGCTTGGAGTTATGGGGGAGGCCATTGCTGAAAGTGAACTTGTGAGGAAAGCATTGAATGGATTTTCCAAAGAATGGCTTGTTTTGTTGAGGGCATTGTGGCTAGGGTATAGCGAGACTTCAAAGGATTTCTGCATATACATCCCTTCCTTGAGGAAGACAGTTTTGAGAAGAGATGTGAGATTTGAGGAGGATGGAGCCTTTCATAAGTCACGAGGGACAAAGAGGGGTGAGCAATCATCACCTCGGATTCATTGAGTCCACAGCAGACTTCAATGACCTAGAGTTCGAGGCCACTAGTTTCAGTGATGACTGGTCCACATGTTACAAGGCCACAGATGACAGGATCATAGGTTACTGGTCCACAGGTTTCAGGATCGAGTTCTCCAGATTCTACTTCAAGGTCACAGTCTTCAGGTGATGGGCTTGAACAGGGAGTTTCCCCTCCATGGGAACTACTTCAAAGAGGATGAAGCCCAAGTGGCTTTAGGATACTTTGAGGGAGGCACATGGTTCAATGGGGAATCCTAGACAGGCTGTGAGTTAGAGTAAACCTCACAATATATTTTGAAGCTACATTGCGATGGTGAGCAGCATCAGGGAGTCTAATCCTTCAACTTTTGAGGAGGCTACTGGTAGACAATTTTGGAGAGATGCGATGATGGAAGAGTATAGTTCCATCATGAAGAATGATGTTTGGGATATTGTTCCTATACATGAGGGGAAGTCATTGGTGACTTCCAGGTGGCTCTATAAACTCAAGTATAATGCAGATGGCAGCATTGAGAATTACAAAGATCACTTTGTGGCTCGGGGTGTCTCACAGGTTGAGGGAGTTGATTATGATGAGACCTTCGCACCGGTTGCTAGATATACCTTGATCAGGTCAGTGATCTATATTGCAGTAGAGATGGGTTGGAAGATCCACCATATGGATGTGAAAAATGCATTTCTCAATGGTCTCATATAGGAGGAGGTGCATATTGAGAAAGCATTGGGATTTGAGGTGCATGAGAGATATTCTCATGTATGCAGACTGAAGAAGGCATTGTATGGGATGAAACAAGCTCCTAGAGCTTGAAGAAGGCATTGTATGGGATGAAACAAGCTCCTAGAGCTTGGTATTCTAGGATTGATGCCTACTTGCAGCAGTTGGGATTTGAGAAGAGTGAGGCAGATCCCAACCTATACTTCATTTTGGTTGGAGAGGATCCTATCATACTCTTGGTATATGTTGATGATATTTTCATTACAGGAGAAGAGAGACTCATCACTAGATGCAAGGAGAACCTTTCTTCAGAGTTTGATATGAATGATATTGGATCGATGCATTACTTTTTCGGATTGGAGGTTTGGCAGGAGCCTAGACACATATTCCTGGGACATGGGAAGTATGTATGTGAAATGATAGCGTCGTCATTTTTTTAGTTAGAGTCAGACTTAGTCAAGTCATGGTCCATGTGTCAAAGCGTGTGAGGTCAAGTACTAAACAAAAAATGGGTCGAAGTCAGCAAGTGGTCAGTTGGCCCTTGGAGTCAGGAAGGGATGTTAGAATCAAAACATGTGTAAGTGGTAAAGGTCCTTTCCGAAAGAGTCGGGTCCTATCATAAGAGAAGGTTTTATGTGCCAAAATTCGAGGCAAGTTGTTAAATATAAGTCACATTAGCAGACGAAGTGACCATCATTAGCTCATTATGAAGTTATAAAGAATGAAAAATCACGGCTCTCATATCACGTATACTCTGCAGCTCTTATTAGTTGTACTTTACACGCACCGAAGTGTACCCATCGTGCGGATGTGTTGCGAAAAAAAATTTCTTTCTTCGAAACCTCCAGTCACAATGGATTAAGTGTCCCTCAGCACAATTCCATCTCTCGCTCACCCAGTTATAAATTTCGGTTGCTCTGCATGTATTCTATTCACTAGCTAAGTTTATGCTCTGTTTGTAATTCTTCCTATGGCTTGTTTCCTACCGGGAAGCCGGGACTCTGATAGGTACCTGCGCAACAAACATACGACGTACACACTATAGACCCACCTATTACAAAGGACAGGTGTATGTTGGACACGTGACAATTTGAAGAAAGGCGTTGTCCCTTGACAGGTGTTTCCATCTTGGAAACACCTACGATAGTCTTCGGTTACCCGCCACATGCATGCTCCATCAAATGATCGCGCGACAGGAATCGATGTCGTTACAACGGGTGGAAGAAGTTTGATAGTGCACTTGATCATCTAGATATCCTGTCAAAGGAAAATCATCGACACATCACTCTTTAGAGATAAAATCTTGCTAATGACTGAGCTACCGTGGAAAAGACGTCAGTTATTGTGTTATTGCATATAGTCAGTTTCTATTTTTAGTAAAGTGTCATATGAAGTGTCATATATCAGAGAAAAGTTAGATGCCTAATTTCTAGGGATAGTAATTAGAGAGTAGGGTAGCCTGAGTGGCACACCTTGGTCTATATATTTCATCTTTTCAATGTAAGCCAGGTTGGTTGGAAAAATAGTGTAGACAATGACTAATGATTGTAGCTTTCAAACTCAATTGAAACTTAATGCAAAGGTCCTGAAACTTTGACGAAAATATTCCAATGGTATCATTTTGATGTATTGTACTCTCTCTTTGTGTACAAATATTCCAATGGTATCATTTTGATGTATTGTACTCTCTCTTTGTGTACATGCTTTCCTTTTTTCTTTATATTCATATCTATATTTTTTCTAAATCAGAACGTTATTTCGAATCTATTATTCACCGCGTTGTGTTCTAGATTTGTGCCATTTAGATGACTGTGTTTCTTCTAAGTGAAATCTGAATTAATCCCCAGCAGTGCTCCAAGTTGCTTCATTTGTTTTTCTCTCACCACACACAACGATTTTTAACTGAAAGACTATTTCTTACTTAGCCTTTATCCTCTCAAGTCCAGTCACTAAGTCATTTGTTTCTATTGTTTTCTTAAATTGATTCCATAGCCCAGGGTCTTTCTTTATTTCGCCAATAGAACCAAAAATATCGTAAGAAAGTGTTAAATCTAGCCATCAGTTTAAATCCACAGCCTTTACAGAGACAAATTCTCAGAGAGATCCCTCTCTAGGTCAGAAAGGCTAGTTTCTGGCCTCAAAGTTGGTTTGTAGGTTTCCTCTGTCATTCATTTTCTCATCCAAATGAAGTTTACAGAG
>CBVK0102924341.1:0-20650 GCA_900067695.1 Picea abies
CAACATCTAAACTCAACTGAACTAGTCAAACTGAAGTGTCAACTGAAAGAGAGTATTCTCCCCTAAAATATAAGAGATTGGATAATGATTAATTATGACTAATAAACATGGAAAAACCTTAGGAAAAAGAAATCCTAGGTGTGTGTAAGTAACTCCAACATTGATGCCCAAGATAATAGTGTGGAAGGTATAGGGGGATTGTGGGGGGAAGCCTCAAGCCATCATAGCTCGACTCCCTTGTCTTGAAGACCGGTTTTCATTTCATATCAAAGTAATTTCACTTATGGAGAAAATTATGGATTGGAAGCAAACACGAGAATGAACTTGCTAAGATGTTTGTTGGAAGTATTGGAGGTTATTACATTGTCGAGAGATCATTCTCTTTGTTTGGTGAGATTTTACTCAATGGGATGACCTCATAACTAGGGGTTGAGAAGTTTTGGTTAACGATTATGTTATTGGATAAAAAGGGTGGCAAGAAAGGAGGAAGGAGTGGTAGGGGTATGGGGGAAGTTTATGCTATAGGAATAAGACGAGGTAGGTCCAAGAAGTGTAGGAAATGTAAGGGGTGAGAGAAGGAACCTCATAGGTCAAGGGCAAGGGCTAAGGCTATTGCAACCACAGAGAGGTACCATTGTAGATTTGCAAGTCATGTCAAGTAAGAGGTAGATTGTATTAAGAACTCAAGTAGAGAAAAAAGGGGGTAAACCTCTATTGAGAAAATTGATGTAGATTCTAGAATGGATTCCAAATACATGGTTCTTTAGGAGTCGCGAGACTAAGTATTTGAAAGTGGTGGAGCCATACTGGGATACCAAGCCATTCATACCAAAGGTGGTCAAGGAAAAGGGAACTCAACAGAAGGAAATACTGAACAAATTGGACTAGTTGGATAAAAAATATGAAGCATAGATTAGCACCATTAGGGGCTCAGAGGTAGGGAGCCAAGAGGAGACATGATAAATTGTCGGAATTGAAGAGGAGATAGTGAGGGCTCCTTAGGAAGGAGCCACGTTTCCAATCTACATTCATGTGGACTCTTTTTGACATTTAGGACTAACAATGGCCACTATAGGTTCCAATCCTATGTTTTGTTCTCTGTTATTTTCATAGAATGGTGAAATTAAACGATAAGTAGTCATAGTCTAGTTGATACGCTGTTTGATTTCTAGTACCATTATGTACCCTCATAGGGAAGACTTATCCCTAAACAAATCTAATATTTTTTTGATAATTTTTTTCAAGCTTCCTTGGGACGTTAGCCATAGAATGCATTGATTGTATATTTTTTCTAGAAAATAATTAATACAACAAAGTAGATAAATTACAAAAAAACAAAAAGTGTAATTAAAATTAGAGTCCTAAAAGGGTATGGGTTTTGGGAAACCACAAGTCTAATTTTCTTGATCAAGCAAATTAAACTAACACACAACAAATGATGGATGGGGTTTTGGTAGGGAGGTGAGTGGATGCAGGTAAGCTCACATTCGCCAAACCTTAACTTAGACTTGCACTGGGTAGGACAACTCCTTTTCAGGGTTTGTCATTTGGCCCCTAGGTCCATGTAAGTTAACACAAATGTGAACAAGTAATAAAACAACACTTTTACATCTTATTTCAATTATAATGCAATTTTGGGATACTTTGGCTTGATCCCCAAACATATAGTAATTGGCCAAAAATGTACCGTTCAAACATAACATAACATAAGACAATTAGAAACCCCCACTTTCATACTTAACACGAGTTGTACTTGCAATAATGAAGAACCTACATATGTTTAAGCCTTGCATTATCATTGTGTCACTCAAATAGTATCGACAACAACCAGTAGTAGACTTTCCAAGCATCCCATGTGTAATTAATTATAGCTTAAGTGATGTAATGATGCATTGCACCACTTAAAGGGAACACACAAACTAATGACCTCATGACAATAGTGCGGAGAAATGAATTTATGCCAATTGAGACATTATCATCATTCAATTTAAACAAAATGAATGTCAACCTCTATTAAAACAATCACCGCTACTATCATTTCAATTAACAAAAACAATACTCGGAAATGACAACTTGTAGAAACTCCAACACTTACAAATAAACTTATGTTGTCATTTAACACATCCATTAACCCAAATTCACAATTATAACATTGAAAGAAATCACAGAGCTTGGAAAAAAACCAATGAATGTAGTCTTTTATTAATAGTGCAAAGTTGCATGTGCTTAAAAGTTACATTGCAAAAGGCCTCTTTTAAATTTTTATAGGCCCAAACAGGAAACATAAACTGACTAAACTAAGATAGTTTCAAATTGTGTTTGGGAACAAACCATGTAATGCGGCAAAATTGAAATTAAATGATATGATTTGTTTACAACGATTTCTTGAAATGAAACTAAAACAACACATTTTCTCAACAAGAATTCGAAAGAGAATCAATAATCAAAGTAGCTCACATTGTTTTGGAAGAGACGAGTGGCAACCTCATAACCTCATAGTTCACTGATTTGTGGATTGGTGTCAGTTGTGCATCCTTGCATCTCATGCAATAGTGATTACCAAATGTTTGTGGGAAGGGGCCAGATAAATTATATTGGCTTAGCATGTATAACAACACAATTCAAATAATAATGTCACTCATGAGAAATTTGGGTGCAAGTGCTACCATATGTCTAAATTGATCGCTATAATTGTCCCCTATAAGAAAAAATGATTGAGAACATGCAACTACATATGAAATTGAACTACTTTATAATCTTTGTAACCATAAATGTGCTAAACTGATTCGACTACTAACAATTCAAATATTTGAATGCAATAAATCAAACCATGTCCATAATGCATTACAACATGAAACACAAGCATATAAATTGCACCATCAATTGAAGCATGCATTGTGATCACCCAAACCTTGACACTTGACACCATTGAGGTTATATATCATGTATGTCCATATGGGATGACTACATAATACTTCGATCAACGAATGAAAACACTCTGGTTAGGCCTAAAAAAAACAATAATGGCTTGGGTCACCTGCATTGAATTATTCGAGCGCTGCAACAACCACTACCATTTATAAGCAATAGCTATAAATGTTCAACAATGGACTAGAAATGGCCTAACAAATTAACAATGAGGTTGTTCAAGGATTGAACCGTCAACAACAAACACTACGAGTGACATAAATTTGAATTTGAGCATATACCCATAATGACAAAATGATTGGAAATGAATATGACACAAAGGAAATAGCGGTTAACAACAATTAAGCTTCAAATTGGTAACTACAACATACATCATTATCATGGTAACCTGGTGAGAATGGATGATACACAGTTTTGAAGGATGAATCAAAACCACTAGTATAGTCCAATCAATTAACTTAAACACAAATTGTGAATAACTCTGGTAATCACTATTATAATGTTTTGACATTAGGGGTTAGTTTAAGTTCAATTTGGTTTAATGTGATTTTAAGTCTAGTGTGATTTTAGCATATTTATTTAATGTGATTTTGTACTTAATAATGTGATTGTCATGACTATGTCCTATCCTTAATGATCCAATAACTCAACAACTCAACATATTCTCAATTATAGCGACACTTGATCAGAAACCCCTTTCTAATCCTCATTTTTGAAACTTCTAGAAGGCATATATTGAGCACTGAGAATCATTTTTAGTGTCGTTTTTTTGAAAGTACATAATGTTTTGAGCACTTACTACATGTTCAATCGATTTTTGTTTTTGGAGCCATTTTCTCACTGATTGTAATATGTCAATCCAAATGACATCTGTCTTAACCTTAGTAATTACCACTCTTGAAATATTATATGGAATATTTATTGACGAGTAAGGGTACCCATAGGGTTAGATTGAGAATACAATTACCCCCTGGAACGCATTATAGAGAGCATAATGGATAATAAGAGTGATGAAGTTTGCACACTCATTGGGATGTTGATCTCTAAAGACTAGAAGTTTCACCTCTTAGGGATTGACACTCCAAATGAAACTTGGAAGAAGCATGAGTAGTTGTCTGGTAAACATAACCACATCTGAGTACATTGGCTTATAAATCAAATTATTACTTTGAATCCTAATGATTTTTCATGCATCAAAGATTATATTTCAAAGTTTAAGACTTTGTGACTTTTACTTCTAGATTGTGGGATTAAGAAAAATAATAACCAAATGATTATTTCTATACTTGCTAAGGAGATGCCTACTATGTTTTTGTGTCCACTTTTCCATCTATTAGAGAGGGCTTCATTAGTCAATGTACTTCTTATAAGATGATCCATTTTGAACCATTTTTTGATTTACCCTAGCGAAGGATAAGCTCTACGCTTTGGATTGGTCAGTGTCATAGGCACAAAAAATAAAAATTTAGTAGTGCAACCAAAAAAGGCCTCAAACCATCCAAGAATCAATGACCTTGAAACAACAAAAGGCACAAGGGTCTCAAACCCATTCTCGTGCCTGACACATTTATTAAGGAGCTATGTTTAAAGGAAACAAGACTGGAAAACACCATAACTTTTATGAGTGTGATGGTCATTTAGATACACATTGTTTCAAGAAGAGGAAGGCTTAGAGAAACTATGAAAAATAATATGTGCATTTGGATCTTTCTTCTTCTAAAGGATTTTGCGTCTTGATATTTTTTCAATGCAATAAATTCTTATTTGAATGAGTAAATTTTAGATTTGTGAGTGTCTTATCATATTGCCAAAGATAAGGCCATATTTTTTGTTCTTCATTAGATAAATCCAAACATATCTTTGTTAGTAATGATAGATATTTAGGTGTTGTAGGTTTAGGAATAATTCAGTTAGATGATGGTCATTTCATTGTTTTACAATGTGTTCCTAATCGTTCATGCAATAACATTGTATTATGTCTTCCTAATACTCCATGCAATCTTCTTTCAACCATTCAGTTGAAGGAAAAACTATGGAGTTTTGGCCATTGTTTTAGTTAAAGAATTAAAGGATTCTCAACAAGTTGTATCCACAAGGATTGTCGATGATATTACTAGGTTGTACAAGTTTGATAACTTTGGGTTATCATCACTTCTATTTTTATTGTCCATAGTGATGATGTAAGTAGACTTTGGCACGAGTAGTTTGTTAACTTAAATCACTACTGATTGCAACAATTATGTAAGAACAATATTTCCCTTAACCTTACTCTAATTTCTTGCAAAGATGGTGTTTTTTCATGGTGTGTTCTCAACAAACGTCATCGGGACAATTTTGACAATCATGCCTTTTGGCTCACATCAACCTCTGCATCTTGTGCACAATGATTTGTGTGGTAAGATTCCATTTATTTCTTTTTTTGGGTTGAAGGACTTGAGTTTTATTTATGACTTCACCAGATGCACTTGAGATTATTTCCTTAAGCTTGAGAGTGAAGCTTTCAACTTGTTTTTAGCCTTGAAGGCCCTTGTGGAAAAATAATCTAGGCATCAACTTCAGAAATTGAGATCAAATAATGGCAGCAAATATGTTAACAGCCACTCGATCACTAAATTCACTTCACAAGAAATTCAGATGCAAAAAGTTGTTCCTTATACATTGCAACAAAACCATGTTGCAGAAATAAAGAACTGGACATTAGAAGAAATTTCTAACTGCATGATCCAGAGCAAGGATCTAAGCCTTCGATTTTGCATTGAGGCTATTACTTGTGCAAATTAGACAGTCAACTACACCCTCACTAAGGATTTGAAAAACATAACACTTGAAGAAGCATGGAGTAAAATACAACATGATGTAAGCAACTTTTAAATGTTCAACTATGATGCTTGGGAATATATCCCTGATGAGAAGTGAAAAGATTTGCAACTTGAAAGTGAGAAGTGTGTTTTTGTTGATTACTCAGAAGATGTGAAAGATTAGACTTCTTATAACCAATATTGTAGAATCTATTATTAGAAGAGATGTTCAATTTGATTAAGATATTTTATCCTATAAGACATATTTGACACATGTGCCCTCTCCTTTTCCTTCTTATGTACCGACTTCTGATTCTCCTTATCATCCCTTGAATCACTATTCTTCTTCTTCTTCAAATGAAAACCTAGCTCCACTTGAACCACCTCTTATCTATATGAGTATAGCTAATTTGAACCTAAATAATTTCAATAACTTCCTTCACAAGTTTGTACAAATAGGGAAATAGTTGGTCCTCTAGTTGGTGATGCTTCTAATCGACACTGAACACATTCTCAATTCCAACGAGCTTCTTCTTCTTTTGGCTCAAGTTCCAAAGAATCGAGATCCAAATTTTTTTAAAGAAGCATTTGACATAGTAGAATGAAATGAAGTGATGAGTGGTGAATTTCATTCCTCACTTTCCAATGGCCATCTATGATCAAATCCATTTTCCCCAAGGAAGAAAATTTTCAAAATGTAAATGGTTTTATAGAGCTAAGTATGTATCTAGTGGTAGTGTTGACAAACACATGGACCAATTAGTCACCAAAATTTTTTCATGGGAAGAAGGCATTGAATATTCTAAAACTTTTCTCGTCATCACCAAAATGATCTCAATTCCCCTAGTTATTTCCCTTGAAGCTTCATAGAGAGGAAAAATTCATCAAATGGATGTCAAGTCTGCCTTGCATGAATATTGTCAAGAAGAAATTTTGATGGAACAACCTCCTAGGTTTGTTCACAATGAATCCATCCTAGTATGTTGACTTAAAAATACCTCTATGGCTTCCAACAAGCTCCTCACATTTGGTATGACAAAATAAACCAATTTTTGTTTGCCTTAGAATTTTCTAGATGACACTATGATCTAAGTGCATATACCAAAAGAGTAGGTTACAAACTAATTGTACTTTCACTTTATGTTGATGACGTCATAATGAGTGGTAGTGATCCCAATTTACTTAACCATGAGATGTCAAGCCTTAGGAAGCAATATGAGATGATATAGTTGGGGCCCTTGCATTATTTTCTTGACTTTGTAGTTTTGCAAACAAAAGTAGTTTTTTTTCTCAACTTGAGTATACTTGTAATATCCTTTGTTGTGTTCAAATGGATGAATGTAAACCAACCCCATTTCCCTTCCAATATGGAGTTAAACTCTTTTCCATCTGTACTTGACCCAAAGTGGACTCCACTTTGTATAGTCAATGTGTAGGTAGCATTTTGTATGTAACTCATACCTTCCTTGAGATTTCTTTTTTTGTTTGCCTCATTGCTTAGTGTATGCAAGATTCACATGAAAGCCATTGGAAAACAACAAAGATGATACTTTCATATGTTTTGGGTACAATTTAGTTTTGAATATAATACCATTTAGGGAGATCTATTTCTGTTGGTTCTATCAATTTAGATCACAATGACGACCTTGATGATTGGAATTCCAATGCAAGTTATGTTTTCAACCTTGGTTGATATCCTATTACCTGGTCATGCAAGAAACTAGATTCCCTTTCTCTTTTTTTTTTTTGCAGAAGCATAGTATCACACAATAGTTCCGTAGGCCAGAAAGCCCTTTGGCTTTGGCAACTCTTTTCTAAAATTGGTTTCCAATAACAACTTTCAACCACCCTATGGTGCGACACTTAGAGTGTCATTAAGATTGCTCAAAATCTAGATAAGTATAAATGCAATAAACACATGAGATACACATGCACTTTATTTGACAATTAATTTAGGATTGGGTTATTGAAGTGCTTTATTTTCAAACATGTGATCCAGTTGTTTCCATTTTCACAAAGCCCCTTACATAAGCCGCCAAGTTCTTAAATCTTTAGTCTATGTTACGATTTCATGGAGTTATTACTAGGGAGTTTAGTTCCTAAGGCCTCATCTTCTCCTTTTGTCACTTTTGTAAATATTTCAACCCTATCCCATGCTTTTCTTACGGAGAGTTGTTAGAATATTTCGACAGTAGGGGTTAAATTTAAGTTCAACTTGGTCTAATGTGATTTTAAGTCTAGTGTGCTATTATTGTGTTTCTTTACTATGATTTTTTACTTTATATAATTTGAAGGTCACACTCATGTCATACATGAATGATCCAATAATTCAACATCTCCTTGATTATAATGAAACTTGATCCATGGCTTAACACTGATTGGTCCATGATCAATGTTTTTAAATAGCATGGAGGATCATTTGTTGATGATCAATATAATATATGTTACACACACACACACACACACACACACACACACACACACACACACATGCTTCATCATATGGTTATAAGGCTTATTGGTTTTTATAACAAGGGTTATCTCATATGATCTCCTAAGTATTAATTAGGCACTATTGCAATCTCTTATTGTTTTGTATATATAAGTATTTTATATTAAGATCTAGAAATGTACATATATTTTTGTGGCTCAATGTTGACTAAGTGTTGGTGTAGATAAGAGTTCAATAGAAGATGAATCCATAGAAGCCAAGAGATTGTAGAAGACTTAGTATGCCATTCCATAGAAGCCAAGATATTGCAGAAGACTGAGTATGCCATTCCACAAAAGCTTGAGTATATGAAGGCCGAGGAATCATTTTATACATCCTCTGCACCTAGTTCCATCGTTCCTTTTCACATTTCTATAAAGGCATACATGTTTTTGTACTTTTTTGTATGAGTGGGTTATAGCTAGTAGATTCCTTAGTATATTATAGAATCTTCTGTAACCACTCCATTGCCTATATATGAGGCTTGCAATGTAATTAAGAGAGTTCTATGAGTATTTTGAAGTTGTTAAGAGTCAATATCCAAGAGCTATGAATTTTGTATTGAGTTTTGCGTCAAAATTATGTAATATCATTCATGTCGCAGATAAAATGGATAATATTTCTACTTATGTGTTTGTGCTCATGTTATATCTAGATGATATCTATGTGGTTGTAATCAATTTTAATTGTGTTAGTTTCGGTAGTTTAAATGAATGCAATTGATGAATAATTAAGGAATACAACCCCTAATAAATGTTTAACATTATTCACTTTAATCACATGGAAAATATCATATGCACCTTGGGTGATACCTCCTTCCTTTGAGAAGGTTGAATATGTCAACACACTAGACTACATTGGGCTAGCGTTGGACACCTTTTGCAGAACCCGAGTCCATCATAGAGCCACCACCATGGTTCTATTGCTGAGACCTTAACCAATGTAGATTAATAGATATGTGGTGGAGGCTTAGAAGGTCAGAATTCAAGACTGGATTAAAGGGGTGATTCATGAATTTTCCTGTCAAGAAAGTGCATACATAGAGGATGTTACAAGATTCAAAGAGAAACACCTTTTTGAATGCTTGCATGAGATTTTCTAGGTTGAATTTATAGTGAATTTGCATGGATGGTGGAAAGGCTTGTGGAGAAGCATTGACATTGGCACTCACCATGTAGAGTTAAGTGCGTTGTTGAGAATTTGGTGAAGATTCAATGGTATGACCACAAATTGACCCGAGCACTCTACTTCTAGTACAAGGGTGTAATAGAAGGTCATGATTTGGATTTTTCTATAAAGTGAGATCAATCTTTGACTAAGGCACTTGAATTTTTAAAGAAAGGACCACAAGGAAGATCGATAGAATAAATACCAATGCCAATAAATATGTTGATGGTGGAACAAGGTATGTTTCTTAGCCTTATTGATATGGAAGTGTAAGAATTTCATGGGGGTGTGGATGACTAGGAGGACTTGATGGTAGTGTCAAATTTGTAGGTTGCTTGAAGGATCTTCGATTGTAAAGCTAGTGGACTTCAAAGAGAATGTCAAAAGCAAAAGCAAAGACATGCATATATCACCAAGAACTAGTAGTGGGGAGAGACGGAAAATATATGTGTTAGGAAAGAGTTGTTGAAACAAGGACATGATGTTGAACTACATCTAGATGGTGAGATGATGTAGATGTTAAGAGTAGTATGCAAAGGATATTTGGTAAGCCTCAAAATTCAAGATCAAGAAAGTGAAAATTTGTGAAGAGAAAATGAGTTTGTAGAGGTGGAGGGAACTTTTAAGGAAATGAGGTGGGCACTGTAGGAGGACGAGGGGGATGCAAATACTTGGACCACATTTACATAGATGCTAGTCAAGCCTACTAACTGAGAATTACTATGGAAGCTACATAATATTGGAACCAATAAGATGCATTTGAATATGATTTTGTGTTTTCATTGTTATGGTATTCTAACCTTGTGGATTTCCCATACCACTGAGGAAGTAGACCAAAATGGTAGCGAAGCCGTTCCATCCTATGTCCTACCCCCTATGCCTTTTGAATATTTCCATGATCCCTTGATATTTGCTGCATAAAGTGCAAGTGTGGGGTTCATTAGTAGTTAAGTAACCCTGTGAATGTCATTGTGAATAATGAAAATGTGGCCTCTTAGGGAAGCTAGAAGTTGTATTCAGTTTTATCTAATTCTAAAAGTTTCGCTATAGGAGAAATTTCAATAATAAAATAGTTAGGATTATAAGGATATGTGTTGGTACAAAGTCATTAGAGAAAGGAGCGAACTCAACCAAATGATTCATGTTTTTCATTACCCTTATTCCATAACATAGGTGATGAGGATGCATAGTAGCATTGGTTTCTCTATGATGCCATTTGGAATGTGAGGAGAACCCCATATGCTATGTGATTGGAAGAATTCAAAACAATTTTATGGGGAAGAGTGTTGCAATGGTACATGAAGTGTAAGCATAACGCTTCTTTGTTGCATGGCACGACTTTGGTTCAACTAAGGGTAGATTTTTTGAAGGATTTTATGAAGCCAAAGTCAGAAAAATAGAGCATGGTAGAACTAAAGGATATTAAGCAGAAAATGGGTGAGCTTGTTTTGGAGTATGACTAATGGTTTCAAGATTTGATGAGTCGATTGAGCTATAATATTTAGGAAATACAACATAAGGTGTGGGTCTTTGAAAACCTATTACCTCATACACTTACATTTTTGCTGCAATAATGAATTCTAATGCAATACAAATATTTGGAATTCTGTATGTGACTAGAGTCTATATGTGGATTTGTGGAAGATTCAATTTTCAGGTTGGCCCTAGGCTTAGCATAGTTTCAATAACAATTGATTACTTTGTTGAAGCATATTTAAGAGTTGGAAAAATCCAAGTTGGGTGAAAGAGAGGCTATATGGTGCATGTTGTGAAAGATTGAAGACCACTTGTGGAATGATTTCCCCATGACCCAGAGATATGTAACAACAATGGATAATATGTTCTTAGGAAGTATGTCGAGAAAGGTAGATGTGGGAATCTTTGGGGGATATGTAGGGACCCAAGACATGACTCACATCATTATCCACTGCTACAAAAGTATAGTAACTCTATGGTGGTAGTACATTGCGACTTTTGTAGGGTAAACAATCACCATGTGGAGCACTGTTGTGCAATATTTTCACTCACCAAGAGATTTGAAAATAATCTATTCAAAGTGGACTTAGGGGGAGGGGACAATCAAGGGAAAAATCATAACTAGAGTCAGAATCAGGATAATCATGCACTGAAGAGCGATGTGAAATGTCCTCCACCATGATGTTACAATTGTAATGAAGTGGGACATATTACATGAAATTTTCTACAGATGCATTATGCTCACTATAACCATTGCCAGAAGACCAAACAAAAACTGAGGATTACCTCAATTTGTTAAAAACACGATAGGTCCAGGACGAAAGGCAACACAATGTGAACATGGTTAATTATGAACCACAAATCATTGGTGATGCTAAGGGAAATTAGGTGTACATTGGCATCAATATTGTCACCTGTACTGGAGTGAAAATAGGTGAATATGTGGGAGTTTCAAATAACAGAACTATCCACATAGATTTGATGAAAGCACACACGTTTTACCTTATGTGGAAAAATGATTTTCAATGAGACATAGTGGAAGTCATGAGGGAAGTTGTGTGCGCACAAACTACTAAATTGGTGGATATAGAGAGACCATTCTCCATGATTATACCACCAAGCAAAGGTCAAATCATATTGGTGTATATTACTAAGGAATATGTTCAAGGATGGTTGATGTAATGTTCTCTAGCCCAACTAAGGTCCATTACATGTGGAAATACTCATAAAAATTAAAAATTTTATGCTAACTAATTTATGTAGCTTACAAGCTACGATTTACACACAGATTTAACTGTTGACTGATACCATTAATTAATTTCATCTACAACATGCTAAAATAACACATGAATTCAACTAATAATTCATTACAACATCATATAAATTAGTCTTATACACAGAGTGAATGCAAAGCCATTAAAAATCATTAAGCAACACATCAACAAAATAAAACAATTATATTTTAATTTAGTTATGAAACCAACTGCTTGGGATGGATGTTCCACCCAACCATAGGCCTATTGTTCCAAATATAAACATCAATTCACCCTTGAGATGGGGCTAGTAATCCACAAAATAGGGTGGTCTCTCACTGTCCTCTCACAGCTCAAAAATCCCATAACCCACTAGTGTTCTCCTATAACTATCCTGATTTTCCACCAGCTCTCTTCCTCTCAACCCGTCCAACCCAAGGAATTTACCCCTTCACTGATATCATTCCCTCGTGCATCCCATTCATTTATCAGGGTCTCTCTAGCAAAGGTAACCAGGAATATCTCTGCTGGGAACTCGAGGGAATTCACTGCTAGGAAAAATACCAACAAACAACAACAAACACTTGTTGTTTCAATGAAACTCACACATGAGTTCACTCTTCAGGAATGAAAACCTGGATCCTCAACCTTCATATCCAAATACGTTCTAGAAATTCTCCAACATGCTATAGAATTCTCTCTCCATGGATGCTCCAGCTCCTGACTCTCTTTTCCGCTCTCTACTTTCTGTTCATGCAAAAACATTGACTATCTAAAACTACTGTCCCCTTTCCAAACAAATTTCCTCCCTTTGTATTACTTGCTTGACTCACACACTTCCCTAATTTGATTGTACTCAACCCCCATGCTCCCAATAACTATGGGATGTTACTTCTCACACCCACCCTCTTACATGCATTTAATGATTGGCTTTAGGAACACTTAATATGAAATTAGAAGGTTCATATACCAATAGAAAATTTAGGAAATGGTTTGAATTAATATACATGGGTAATTCCCCCTTGGAACTCTTGGACATTCTCTTAGACCCTCCCCTCTCTCGTGGATTAATTTATCCCCCATATTTGTCCATATCCCGTTAGTAGTTGACACCACATTTTATTTATTAAAAATTAGAAATACATTTCGCATATACATCGCTTGGCCATAGCCACACATTATATCTACATTAAGCATCAATTAAAATGAGGATTATAGCAGGGATGTTACATTCCGCCTCACCTAAAATTGTGCTCCATCCTCAGTGCACACTATGCCAATATACATACATACACAAATTTAAATCACAATACTTAGAAAATAAAATTATGCAATTTTACTACTCCAACAACAGTCCCAACCATAATATCCCATCCCTCTCAATTCGCTGACCCAAGGAATGTACGATTCATTTATAAGGGATAACGCAAGGAATGTGCCATTCTTTTATCAGGTCCTCCAATGTAGGTTGGATAGGACTTTGAGATGTGGTTCCAGAACTCTAGTTGCTTAAAATGGAGTCTTGCATTATGTTTTGCTTCAAAATTAACAAAACATTGTGGGTATTCTTGTCAAATGAATTATGTGTTTAGGGCTAGACACATTTTTTTAATAATGATACATGAAAAACATTATGCATTCTCACGCATGCAGGAAATGATAACATGTATGCAACTGAACCTATATTTTCTAATATTTCAAAAGGTACACAATATCTTGCTGCCAACTTTGGGAAACTCCCTAATCTTAGCGAACTTATTTTCTCCTTCACTTTTAAAAACACATGTTTCCCACTTTAAAATCTCTGAAAACTCTGGTCTTGTCTACATAACTTTTATTCCTATCTTGGGAAGCTTTTAAATTTTGGTTTATCTTTGCCATTTTCTCTTCCGTTTCCTTCAACAAATCTGGCCCAATAACTACTCTGTCTGCTGGATTATCCAAACTTACTGGAATGTTACACTTCCTACCATACAATGCTTCAAACAAACTCATTTTTAATGAGGCCCGATACCCATTATTGTAAGAAAATTCACCAAGATGGATATAATCTTCCCACTTCAATGGCTGATCCATCACATACATTCTAAGCATGCCCTCAATTATTTTTTTATTCCTATCTATTTTCTCATCTGAATCTGGGTGATATATTGTACCGAGATTTAAATTTGTTCCAAAGATTTTGAACAAACCCTTCCAAAAATTGGATGTAGATTTTGGATCTTTGTCTGAAACTATTTCCTTAGGCACCCCATGTATCTTGACAACTTCTTTCATGCATATCTCTGCAATATTTGCTGCCTTGTGTGTAGTCTTCACTGGAATAAAATGTGGTTGCTTTAGTTAATTTATGCACCACCACCATGATGGAATAATGTTGCTTCATTGTTCTAGGAAGCTTAGTAATAAAATAAACTGTAACTACTTCTCACTTCCATTCCTGAATGGGTAATGGCTGCAATAACCCAACTAGATGCCTATGCTCTATCTTCACTTTTTGACACTCTAGACATCTAGCTCTGCAATTAGCCACTTCTTTCTTCATTCCTAGCAAAAAATATTGGCTTCTTATAACTGTAATTTTATTTTGATATATTGGGTTCCCGACATATGGCACATTGTGCATTTCCCTCATCATTGCACTTTTCATCTCCCTGTAATTCGACACATATACTTTTCCTTTGTACATGATAATTCAATCTTGTTTCAGCTCAAAGTCTTTAAATTTCTGCTGAAAATTACTTTGTTGTAATGTTTCTTTTATTGCCAAATAATGCTGATCTGAATTTAATGTTGCAATAATTTTATCTTTAAGATCAGTCCTGCACATGATAATGGCTACAATATGCATTTCATGAGCTCTCCTACTGAGTGCATCAACTACTTGATTCTCTTTTCCTTTGATGTGCTTAATTTCAAAGTCATACTCACTAAGAAATTCAAGCCATCTAGTTTGTCTGACATTTAATGTGAACTAGCCAAACAAATGTTTTAGATCACAATGGTATGTCCATAGCTCAAATTTCCTACCCATGAGATAATATTTCCACATTTTTAATACATGTACAATTGCAGCTAATTCCAAGTCACGCGTAGCATAATTCCTCTCATGTTCTTTTAAATTTCTGGACTCATAGCATACCTCATGATATTTTTGTGTGAGGACTCCACCGAGCCCTTCCTTGCATGTAACAATGCACACAACAAAATATTCATCTGGATCTGCAATCTTCAATATTTACACACTTTTCAATATGTCTTTAGCTGCTGAAATCTGTCTTCACACTTGGGAGTCCATTCAAATTTCACTCCCTTGTTTTGCAAATAATTGATTGGGCTTGCTATCTTTGAGAATATTTTTATGAATCTTCAGTAATAACTAGAAAGACCCATAAATGATCTGACCTCTGTGACATTTCTTGGCGTTGGTCATCCTTTAATGGCCTCTATTTTCTCAGGATCAACTGCTATCCTTTCAGTGGAAATTATATGCCCCAAGTAGTCAATTTTCTTTTGAAAAAATATGCACTTACTTAGCTTAGCATAAAATTTATGCTCTCTTAAATTTTTTAGCACCATTCTTAAATGTTGCTCATGTTCCTCTTCTAACTTAGAGTAGATGAGTATAACATCTAGGAACACAATTACAAACTTGTCCAGGAATTCCCTGAACATTTCATTCATTAGGCACATGAAAAATGTTGGTGCATTTGATACTCCAAATGCTACTACCGTGAATTCAAAATACCCATATCTTGTCCCAAATGATATCTTTTTGACATATTCTTCCCTTATTTTCAGTTGATGATAACCTAATGTTAAGTCAATCTTGGAAAAGGTTCTTGCACCTTTGAACTGATTAAAAAAATCATCAATTATTGGCAAATGATATCTGTTCTTTATGGTGACCTTATTCAGTTGTCCGAAATCAATGCATAGCCTTAAGGTTCCATCTTTCTTCTTCACAGAAAGCAGCGGGGCTCCCTAAGGTGACACACTTTGATGTATATACCCCTTCTTTAACAATTCCTCAAGATGCATTTGCAACTCCTTCAACTCTGGTGTTAACATTCTATAAGGTGTCTTGGACACTAGAGCAACTCCTAACACCAAATATATAGAGAAACCAATGTCTCTCTTTCGTGGCAATCCTGATATTTCCCCAAAAACATCTTCAAAATCCCTTAAGACTGGATGGTCTTCAATGCTTACCACTTTATCTCTAGCTACCTCTTTCATATGGGTTGCAAAAATATGACATCCCTTCCTGAAGCTCTTTTTAAATTGCATAACTGGAATTTCTCTAACAACTAAAACCCTTGGAATGCCTTGATACTTGCCTTGTTTCCCTTCTTCATCAAGACTTGTGATTGTCTTGTGATAAAAATTTAGGACATCATGGTGTTTTTCCAACCAATCCATGCTAATTTTACAATCATATGAAAATAAGAGTATGATGTTCACATCTACCTTTGTGCCGAGTCCATTCATGTCTATTGGAAATCTTTAACTAGCTCATTGATTTTCCTCTTAACTTCTGTGGCTAATTGAACTAACCAATATTTCTTATACTTACTCCTTTTCAAGTGAAATATTTCAACAATGTTAGAGTTTATGTAACTATATCTAGATCTAGAATCAATTAAAATTGCTATGAGCTGGTTATCAATCTTACCTTCTAGTTCAATCACGGGGGATTGAAATTCTACTTGCTTGTTTTCCAAGGATGCATAAATCCTTTACATGTTTCCTCCCATGTATTCTGCTGTTTCAACCTCCTGAATGTTGTGGAAAATCATCATTCTTTCTCCTTTGTGAGGGAAGTCCCTATATAAGTGATTTCCCTCACATCCCCAATATTGTACATGCTGTTGCCTTGGTCTTTTCCCAAATGAATCTGCAGTATTGTGCTCATTTTGGGTTGATTGACCTTTCTTATTTTCTTGGGAGTTGTTCTTGAAAAGGTGTGGCTTAAAACCTTTCTGCCTTTGATTCTTTTTACTCTTCATCTTATCATTCAAATCTTTTTGGAAAACTGGCCTTCCTCTATTCTACTCATAAAGATGTTTTTCTCTCCTTATGGCTTCCTCCAAAGTCTTTGGGTTATCATACTGTATCTTATCACTATATAAAGAAGGTAACCCACTTAGAAACCTTTGAATTTTGAATTTCTCAAGTTGAAATACTTCAACAATTCAAAGAACATTTTCTCATATTCATCCATTGTCATGGTTCCCAACTTGAGTTTAAAGAAATATTTCATCTTCTTTCATGATAATGCTCGTACAAATATTTCTCTTGGAAATATACTTTAAACTTCCTCCATGAGATCCTCTTCTCATCAAGGTGCTTGAATTGATTAAGTTGATCCTACCACATGGCTATCTTTCCTTGCAAATGGCAGGTTGCAATCCTAGCTTCTATCCAGGAAGGGTAATCATGCAACTGGAAATATATCTTCATTTCCAATAGCCAGACCTCAACCTCTTATCCCTTCCTCTGCTCACCATTGAAATTTGGAGACTTGATTTTCCTGAGTTCACCTTGCAAGATGTCTACCTTAGGCCTTCTTCACTTTCTCCTGACAAGAGACACACATGGGCTGCCCCATGGCCCTAAACTTGCATGACTTCTTCTAGTGGATTGCTTTGCAAAATGATGGCACTTGCTCATGCTTCTTGAATTCCTATCATTTCCATGATTATCCCTTCTTCTATGAGATATGGATGCGATCACTTGTCTAGCACTAGCTTCTTGCTTGGTGCTAAAGTCCCTGTTAACTTGATTATGAAACATATTAAGGATCTGAAGTATCTCTTCCCGATACTTCATAATCCTTTCATTATTTTCTCTATAGCTCTGCACTTCTCTATGCAGGCTTCTCATAGTTATAGACTCCTACCCGTCTCTTCTTCCATTATAATATATCTCAACATTTCCCATGCTGACACGCAAACCTCTAATTTCTTATTCATGGTTGTAAGACCCTTGTGCATCCTCCATAACTGTATTCCTCATGTAAGAACCAAAGTTGTTTTCCTCTATCTCTAATTCTGCAATAAATGTGCATGCAATAATTATTGTTATAACATGCACAACATAAAATATTTCATTAATAAGAATACTTGTTATAATTAATATCAATTTATGAAGAAAATAATACACTAAATAAAAAATCTAATTCCTCAGATACTTTCCTCTCTGAAACATATTTCCAACGATTGCACCCATGCCTCATTCTGAGTTTCGAGCGAAAAGTTACAACAATAACAAGTTGCAATTTTCCACTCATTTACTACTATAGAAATATATTTATTACTTTTTAAAGAAATTTTAATGCCCAATTCAAAATTATGAGTGTATATATGTCTTCTCCTTCTCTATACCTTTCCAATGACTATTCGTTTTCTCAAATCCAAGGTTTGAGATGAAATTTATGGTCCAAAGAATTTTAGACTGTTTTTCCCAATTTATCTTTGTATGCTACATGTGTCTTCTTTCTCTTCTTACACTTTTCAGGTACCCATATCCCAGATCTGGATCCATGGTTGTCTTCTATGGATCATAAGCTTTCCATATACTACTCCATTTCCCCTGTTAGCGCTAGAATTTGTTCCTAGACTGCTTTAGGAACAAGCCTAGCACATCTTAGAATCAAATTAATTGGGTTGGGTCTTTTAGGAAATTTTGAGAGTGATATGTTCAACAAGAAGGTAGTGAAGCCATTGGGCATGGAGTCCATTAAATACAATGACCTTAACCTAACATTCTATGGTAGAAAATTTAGGTTAAATAAGGCATATATCTGTTCTGATATTGAATAGTTGCGAATGAAGAATTCAGGAAAAACACAATTGTAGGTTAGACCAATGCAACATGCTTTTGGTATAGCTACAGGAATAACCTATAATAGCTTAGAAATACTTTCCAAACATTACAAAATGAATTCATGTTTTTCATGGCAGCTATTGTAGTAATCCTTATTACAATATCTTCAACAGTCACACCTCTAATAGAATAAATTTGATAAAATATGATAACAAAAAGAAGGAATGACTAACTGATCAAAAGTTTTATTTATCAGTTGAAGTTCTTTGACATAGAAATAGAATTAGGTATTCGATTTAAACCAGATACTTTACATACTCTACAACTCCCTCTCAACTCTTCTTGGATCTTCCAAACTCTCTCTCAAACCTCTCGGGTCTAAGAGATCCTCTCCACCCCCCTGCGACCATTACAATTTTCCGTTTTTATAATAAAAAACAAGGATTAAAGCTCCCTCTAAATTGATGGAATCAAATCAAATGAAAATCTTTTAAAACTAAATATGGTTGCAATAATCCTTGAATGCTGAAGATGGAGTCTATTCTGGCATTAGTCCTCTCTCTGCTGAATGGTCTTCTTCCTGTAAATCTTGGATTGAGGGATAGTGGTCAAATCTCCTTATAATTTGGAACATATATTCAAAATTGCCATTTGTCATAAACCGCTGGTGTCTTATCTTTGGCCTTGGAATACTCGATCTGATTGCTACTTGTGTTCTTTGAATGCATATATGATTCCTTTGAATATGGAGAAGATAAAAAAGTTTATCGAATAACTAAAATTGCTAAATTCAAATCTGGAACTGCTATCTCCTTTTTCCATCTATCCTTTGACTGCCAATGATTCTGCCATGAAAATTGGGATCTTTTCCATACATGATTAAATCAAAGGAAACATCCATTGTGATATCTTTGTTTTGATGAAATCCCCTGATCATAATAACTACAGGAAGACGCAGAAGAGTGGACCTCCTCTCATTCACTAGCTTGAGATCCTCCATAATTGTTTGAAGAATCTGACTTGGTACCATGCTCTTGAAAATGAGACTAGAACTTTGCTTTTGTTCAGGTCACAGACATAGAAGGTAGTAATTTGCTCCCAGGTTCGAACCTTGCACAAAGCCAATGATCAGAATTTATGTAGAACATGTGTCCAACAAATATAGTTTCCCCACGTATTTTTACTTTGCATAATTCCAGATCATTGTATAATTAAAATCTGCATAGTTCTAGATCACTGTGTACTCTGTTTTTCAAGTGCTGGAATGATTGTCTTTGTATCATCCTTCATCTAAATTTCTGGAACAAATAAGAAAATGATTCTCCTCTACACCTCGCTATCGATTAAATTCCTCTTGGCATCTGGTCTTTGATCGAGAAGCTTGATCTATGCGTTTTTAAATTCAATATCAGTCGCTATAGGTTTTCCTGTAGCACTTTTGATTCAATGGCACATTAGTTTTCTTATGCCAAAAACTCACGGGAATTTCTATGTTATTTTATAAATGAAGTGGTAGTTAAAGTATAAATTAATTAAGATAAATGGAATAAACGTAGAGTGGAAAAGGATAGTGGAATGGTGAGGTTGATGGGTAGGTGAGGTGAGAGAATGATTGGGGTGAGGTGAGATAATGAGTGGGAGTTTTTATTTTTAATTATTTTTATTTTATTTAAAATATAAAATCAAAACTAACATAATGATTTTATATT
>CBVK0102924345.1:0-10817 GCA_900067695.1 Picea abies
GTGGAAGTCACTCATGCATGGAAACATCAGTTTTATCACCAACAGTTGCACGTTCACCTCAATTTTCTCACCAGGAGTGCACATATCTCATGCATGTTTCCAAGAGGGCACATATCTTGTGATTGCATGTGTTTCTCTCACTTCCACACGTATGAATAAGTTAATTGATGATTGCATGGACCAATTAACTAGGACTAGGTGGAAAATTGCTTCAGTTTCTGTGAGTGAGTGTCTAGATCTCTCTAGATCACTACTATGGTGCATCAATTAACTGAGTCATATGTGTGGAAGTGAGAGAAATACATGCAATTGCAAGATATGTCCCCTCTTCAATTCAGAGTCAATTACAGCTCATTTAGACTAGTGGAAGTCACTCATGCATGGAAACCTTAGTTTTATCACCAACAATTGCATGTTCACCTCATTTTTATCACCAAGAGTGCACATATCTCATGCATGTTTCCAAGAGGGCACATATCTTGTGATTGCATTTGTTTCTCTCACTTCCACACGTATGAATAAGTTAATTGATGATTGCATGGACCAATTGACTAGGACTAGGTGGAAAATTACTTCAGTTTCTGTCAGTGAGTGTCTAGATCTCTCTAGATCACTACTATGGTGCATCAATTAATTGATTCATATGTGTGGAAGTGAGAGAAACACATGCAATCCAAGATATGTGCCCTGTTGACCAATTAACTAGGACTAGGTGGCAAATTACTTCGGTTTCTATCAGTGAGTGTCTAGACCTCTCTAGATCACTACTATGATGCATTAGTTACTCATGTAGCCTATATTTATTGTAAATTATTCACTCTTTGAGTGTGGACTATAATTAATACAATTATTTCATTCTACTCCCTTCTCTTCTCTCTCGCAAGATTTGTGTGTTCATTTTGTACTAGCTAGGTTCGCTGTGAAAACTTCACATGGTATCAGAGCCTTGATTGATAGGAAAAAAACATAAGCATTTTTGTTTGTAGGTACATGAGGAAGATGCAGTAAAAAAATATGGATTACACATCGACAACACTTCTCACGCCTCAAAACTACTTTGAGTAGAAGCTAAAAATTCTGCATCAACTCAGATGCAGAGGCTTGTACCAAATAACCATGACAACAAAAGTAGAGCCTAATTCTGCTGATGAGAAAAATGATTTTCTTAATAGACAAGACATGGATCTCAGATTTATCTGCATATCTATTTGTCCTGAACTCCAATGTCATGTAGAGGAGGAATCAATCTCAACTCTAGACGAAATATATACCATATTGGAGGTTCTATTAGGGAATAAGAAAGATTGTGAAGATTGCATGCAAAAGGTCGACAAGATAGAGCCAATAGAAAATCCACTGGAAGATCAAGCCTCTCATTTTGAAGAGATTTCTACACAGGTATATGCACAACTTTTTGTTCCATTCATTGGAGATGAAGTCTACATTTCAGATCTGTTTTTTGAATTACATGCAGAAGATATCATGCATGAATCTTAGGAGCCACATGTAGACACTTTTGCAAGTGCCATGCATGCATCCCAGGATCCACATGCATACACTTTTTCATGCACCATGAATGCATATTAGGAGCCACATGTAGACACTTTTTCATGCACCATGCATCTAGCTCAGGAGCCAGATGATGACACTTTTGTATGTGCCATGCATACATCTTAGTAGATGCATGTAGACACTTTTTCATGCGTCATGTATACATATCAAGAGCCACATTTAGACAATTTTTCATGCATCATTCATGCATCTCAGGAGTTGCATGCAAACACTTTTTCATACGACATGCATGCATCTCAGGAGACGCATGTAGGCACTTTTGCATGTGCCATGCATACATCTTAGGAGCTACATGTAGACACTTTTTCATGCATGCATGCATCTCAAGAGCCACACACAAATAATTCTGCATGTGCCATCTCATTGGTGCATCTACTTAATCAGATCTATACAAAAATCTACATATTAAACAAAATATTCACCAAGACATTTACCGAGCAAAAGTTTCACTTCCTGTGTGATTGTCTTAGAGTGAAGGACACATTTTCTTAGCAATTGCATTTTTTTTTCTTATCCTTTGATGTATTGTACTTTGAGGAGGGGTTTTTTCCCATGATGTTTTCCCTCTTTCCTTTCTTTTTCAACGTTTCATTATTAGATGCATTGTACGATGGGTACTTAACATGGCCTTGGTTGTCAATACCCATTCATCATTTACACCCTAGTAGTATTAAGGGGGGGTGTTGGAGATATTACACTCACCTAGGTAATTATTTTCAAGAGGCTGATATTCCAATGTTGAGGGCGCTTCCATAGATGAGAATATTTTCCCTTGAGAATATTTCCCTACAAATTAGGGTGCCTCCTAGAAAATAGGGTGCCTTCCCTCTTTAGTTCAGAGTCAGTTACACCTCAGTTCGATTACTGGAAGTTACTCATGCATGACAACCTCGGTTTTATCACCAACTATTGCATGTTCACCTGAGTGTTATCACTAGGAGTGCACATATTTCATGCATGTGGCCAAGAGGGAACATATATTGTGATTGCATGTGTTTCTCTCACTTCCACACGTATGACTCAGTTAACAAATGATTGCATGGACCAATTAACTAGGACTAGGTGGAAGATTACTTCAGTTTCTACCAGTGAGTGTCTAGATCTCTCTAGATCACTACTATGACGCATTAGTTTCTCATGTATCTTATATCTATTGTAAATTATTCACTCTTTGAGTGTGGAATATAGTTAATACAATTTTTTCATTCTACTCTCTTTTCTTCTGTCTCACAAGATTTGTATGTTCATTTTCTATTAGCTAGGTTCACTGTGAAAAATTCAAACTTAAATGTTCAAATCTAAATATGCTCAAGAAACTCTCCAACATGCTATATAATTCACCCTACATGTATGCTTCATCTACTAGCTCTCTTTTCTTCTCTCTACTTGCTCTTCATGCTAAAACATTGACTGTTTAAAATTGCTATCCCCTTCCCATTCAAATTTCCTCCCTTTAGCTTACTTTATTGACTCACAAACTTCTCCAAGCTGATTTTACTCAACCCCCATGCTCCCAATAACTATGGGATGTGACTTCTCACACCCACCCTCTTACATGCATTCAATAATTGGCTTTGGGAACACTCAATTAGAAATTAGAAGGTTCATATACCAAAATAAAATTTAGGAAATGGGTTGAATTAATATACATGGGTAATTCCCCTTGGACCCTTCTTGGACATTCTCTTATACCCTTCCCTCTATTTGGGATTAATTCATCCCCCATCTCTGTCCATATCCCCTTAGCAGTCGACACCACATTTTATTTATTAAAACTTATAAATACATTTCACATATACATCGCTTGGCCGTAGTCACATATTATATCTACATTAAGAATTAATTAAACTAGTGATTATAGTGGGGATGTTACATTTCCCCTCCCATACAATCATGCGTCGTCCTCGGTGCACACTATGCCAATATATGTATAAACACAAATTTACATCACAATACTTAGAAAATAAAATTATGCAATTTTACAACTCCAACAACAGTCCCAACCATAATCTCCTGTCCCTCTCAACCCGCTGACCCAAGGAACACGTGATTCGTTTATCAGGGTTAACCTAAGGAATGTACCATTATTTTATCAGGGCCTCTAGCGTAGGTTGTCTAGGACTCTGAGATGTGGTTCTAGAACTTTAGCTGCTAAAAATGGAGTCTTGCATTATGTTTTCTTTAATTGTAAAAAAATTGTGGGTATTCTTCCTGCATGTTTTCTTCGTGCTCCTATGTAGCATCTTCAAGACTGTAATAGGTCCATTGAACCTTTACCATCCCTATGGATGTTTTCCTGAGCACTTTGAATTTTTGGTTCAGGATGCTTACCGGTTCCACCCGTAAATCCCCTTTGTGCTCCACCTAGATCACAGTCCAATCAATTATATGGTTAGGGTCATGCACTTATTTTTTTAATAATGATACTTGAAATACATTATGCACTCTCATGGATGTAGACAATGCTAGATGCATGAAATTGGCCCTATGTTTTCTAATATTTCAAAAGGTTCACAATATCTTGCTGCCAACTTTGAGAAACTTCCTAATATTAGTGAACTTCTTTTCACCTTCGCTTTTAAAAACACATGTTCACCCACTTTAAAATCTATGAAAACTCTGTTTTTGTCTGCATAACTTTTCTGCTTATCCTGGACAACCCTTAAATTCTGCTTTATCTTTTCCATTTTCTCTTCCATTTCCTTTAACAAATCTGGCCCAATAACTACTCTGTCTACTGGATTATCCCATCTTAGTAAAGTGTTACACTTCCTGCCATAAAATGCTTCAAACAAACTCATTTTTAATGAGGCCTGATACCCATTATTGTAATCAAATTCAACTAGATGGATATAATCTTCCCACTTCGATGACTGATCTATCACATACATTCTAGGAATGTTCTCAATTATTCTGTTAGTCCTCTTTGTTTTCACATTTGACTCAGGGTGATACACTCTATTGAGATTTAAATTTGTTCTAAAGCCTTTGAAAAAACCCTTCCAAAAATTGGATGTAAATTTTGGATCTTTGTTTGAAACTATTTCCTTAGGCACCCCATGTAGCATGAAAAATTATTTCATGTATATCTCTACTATATTTGATGCCTTATGTGTAGTATTCACTGGAATAAAATGTGTTGCTTTAGTTATTTTATCCACCACCACCATGATGGAATCATGTTGCTTCACTGTTCTGAGTAGCTTAGTAATAAAATCAATTGTAACTACTTCCAACTTCCATTCCGTAATGGTAATGGATGCAATGACCTATCTGGATTCCTATGCTTTGTCTTCACTTTCTCACACTCTATAAATATGGCTATGTAATTAACCACTTATTTCTTCATTCCTGGCCAAAAGTGTTGGCTTCTTACAGTTGCAATTGTATTCTAATATCGTGGGTTCCCGACATATGGCACATTGTGCATTTCTCTCATCACCGCACTTTTCAACTTAATGGAATTCAACACATATACTTTTCCTTTCTACATGATAATTCCATCCTCTTTAAGCTCAAAGTCTTTAAATTTATGTTGAAAATTACCTTGCTGTAATGTTTCTTTTATTGGCAAATAGTGCTGATTTGAATTTGAATATTTCAGATCAATCCTATATATGATAATGGGTTCAATATGAATTTCATGAGCTCTCCTACTGAGTGCACCATCCACTTGATTCTCTTTACATTTGATGTGCTTAATTGCAAAGTCATACTCACTAAGAAATTCAAACCATCTAGTTTGTCTGAAATTTAATGTGGGTTGGCCAAACAAATGTTTCAGACCATAATTGTCTGTCTTTAGCTCAAATTTTCACCACATGAGGTAATGTCTCCACATTTGTAAAGCATGTACAATTTCTACTAGTTCTAATTCATGTGTAGCATAATTCCTCTCATGCTCTTTTATCTTTCTGGACTCACAACATACCACATGATATTTTTGTGTGAGGATTACACCAAGCCCTTCCTTGCATGCATCAATGCACACAAAAAAATATTCATTTGGATATGCAATATTCAATATTATCGCACTTGTCAATATGTCTTTCAATTGTTGAAAACTCTCTTCACATTTGGGAGTCCATTCAAATTTCACTCCCTTCTTTTGCAAATAAGTGATTAAGATTGTAATCTTTGAGTATCGTTTTATGAATCTTCGATAATAACCATAAATATCCATGAATGACCTGACCTATGTGACATTTCTTGGCACTATCCATCCTCCAACGACCTCTACTTTCTTAGGATAAACCTCTTTCCCTTTGGCTGAAATTATATGCCCAATGTAGTGAATCTTATTTTGATAAAATATGCACTTACTTAGCTTATCATACAATTTGCACTCTCTTAAAACTTTTAGCACCATTATTAAATGTTTCTCATGTTCTTCTTCTAGCTTAGAGTATATGAATATATCATCTAGGAACACTATTACGAACTCGTCCAGGTATTCCACGAACACTCCATTCATTAGGCACATTAAAATTGTTGGTGCATTTGATAGTCCAAATGGTACTAACATGAATTCATAATGCCCATATATTGTCCTGAATGTTATCTTGTTGATACCTTCTTCCCCTATTCTCACTGGATGATAACTTGATCTCAATTCAATCTTGGAAAATATTCTTTCACCTTTCAATTGATCAAACAAATCATCAATCCTTGGAGAATGATATTTGTTCTTTATGGTGACCTTATTTATCTATTTGAAATCAATGCACAACCTTAAGGTTCCATCTTTCTTCTTCACAAAAATCATTGGGGCACCCCAAGGTGACACACTTGTATGTATAACCCCTTCTTTAAAAATTCATCAATATGCATTTGCAACACCTTTAACTCTGGTGTGCCCATTCTGTAGGTGTCTTGGACACTGGGGCATCTCATGGGACCAAATCAATAGAGAAATAAATGTCTCTCTTTGGTGGAAATCCCGATATTTCCCCCAAAAAATATTCAGAATACATTAAGACCGGATGGTCTACAATGATTTCCACTTTATCTATGGCTGCCTCTTCTATATGGGCTGCAAAAGTATGACATCTTTTCCTAAATTCATTTTTTCACTTACATAGCTGAAATTTCTCTAACAACTACAACTCTTGGAATGCCTTGAAACTTGCCTTGCTGTCCTTCTTCATCAAGACATGTCATTGTATTTTTGCAACAATATATGATTGTTATTGAACAAACTGTAGGATGGGAAAATCCTGACCCAATCCACAAGATGGTGATAATTGTAGGAGAGCTTACCCACTGTCACTCAAATAAACCCTCCCTCGCTTCTGTGAAGGAAAAATCCAACACAAGGGGGAGTCCCGGGTGACTTTAGGGGGAAATGGAGTGAAAAGTGAGAGTATGGAAGTGAATCCCCTATAGGTCAATATACTAAGTGAGAAATGTTTTGATAAGAAGTCTTGAAGATGGTTTATAGTTGCCAAAGTGCTTGAGTACCTGCGAAAGATGTTTGTACATGCCCGAGACACAAGAAGGAACACATATACAAGCTCAAAGTTAAGTGGACAAGCAAGTTAATATTTCTGTCCCTAATTGTAGCAATAAACAAGACATATTTAACCAATTAAAGCATCAAATATTGATTGAGAAATGAAGCACAAAACATGTAGATAAATTCCCAACACTTTAGCACAAAATTTTAGTGGTATTAGAGGGCTGTTATAAGAAGTTTTCAGAGTATATTTTTAACAGCCAAATGTCTGTAGCAATGATTTGTTACAACAGAAGATTCCAGCCCACAAAACAAGCAAGTAAACCACCCAAAAAGTGCGTTGAATCTAGTAGATTATAGGGGTAGTTTATTAAAGACTTTTGACAGTTGAAAAGTGAGTTATGAAGTAAAGAGAAGATTAGGGCTGAAGCTTAAATTTACTACAACATAAACAAATACTTAGAGAAGTGAGACTCCCTAGTAGGGAAAACAAGCCTTAAGCACAAGTAAAAGTTTCCAACTTAGACAATTACAATATCTCGTGTTTTCATGTATCCCAATGCAATTCTTTTGTTTCTCCAATGCAAGAAGATTTGTGCCTTTAAATATTGGGTTGTGGAGCATAAAAAATTAAAGAGATAGTTGAGCTACTTCCTTTGGGGTGTAAGCCCTTTTACTCCCCAAGGAAAGCTAAGCTAGCTAGAAAAAACCCTAGGAGGGTGTTAACCCTTTTACTCCTTCTAGGAATTCCTTATGCAACAAAGTATTTCAAGACAAATATAATGGACTTAGTGGGGTTATATGCACTTATACTCCCCAAAATATTAATCAAATTAACCTTGAATCAAAGAAAATAACCAATAGCAACATAGAATCCTTAGCTAGTCCAAGCACTAATAAGATAAACCTCTTTTAAACCAAGGAAATCCACCATATAACAAGAAATAGACCTCCAATAGAGATAACACATCATCCATCCATCCAATAGCCAAAGTAAAACCATTACAAGAGCAAGTTACAAGAGAGATATGTAAAAATGTCCAAGTAGGGCACAAATTTTAGCCAAGGAGTCTCTTCTCCAAAAAATGTTATGTTAAAATGACAAGAGTTTGATATCTATTTATACTAATCCTCTAAAAAGAGTCTGTCTACTTAATTTTAGGGTAAACCACAAAGTAAGGGGTAAAAAATCCCTACTTTTCCCCTTTACAAGTTAAATTTAAATTAAAAATTAAAAATGCACAATAGAAACCCTAATGTGATGTCATCCCTCTTCTAGGGTGACTTTTTGACACTTTTTTCAAGTCATTGGAGTGGAAAGTGGAAGACATTGGGACTTCTAGGGCCTCCCTCTCATGTGTCAAGTCTTCCTCCTCCGATACAAACCTTCTCCCATCAAAACATGACAAATGTCAAGCAACAACAACACCACCACCACAACCCTAGCCCCATGGTGATGTCAACCTCCTCAAAAGTGATGTTTTAGCCTCAAGTGCAAATCGTTGGGATAGAGAAGGTCTGGGTTAGGTCCTTTGAGGTGTCTCCTCAGGCCCCCAAAGGATATCAGTTGCATTCAGTGTATGGGCCATGGTATCCAACCTGTGGGCTTCAAGCCCAAAGGAAGCCCAAGCTAGGCTTTTACTCTTCCAAATCTGTCCACCAACTAGGTCCTGCAAAGACAATGAATGCACCCTCCAAGTATCTCAAGTCATATGTATCATGATAATTAAATCAAATCAATAAAAGATCCAGCTAAGCATGTACATACAAACCACATTATCAAAATAAACAAGTGCTAAAGACCCTATGCAATTTTCCAAGTTTGGGTATGGGAGGGTTGATAAAAAGACCTATTGGGTGAAACGTACCTCAAGTTTAGGAGTGTTTTCCAAGTTGACCCCTCTATAAGAAATGTGGACAAAGTGACATGGACGGGGGAAAGAATATTGGGCATGGGGTTCATGACATACAAGTGATCGTAGTATCTCATTTATGGGGTGCCTTTGTAGAGGGTGTGTTGCACCTTCGTTTTCAATGCAATATTTTTCCAAGCCCATTTATTGCATTTTGTCTTTTTAAAATGTTTCCAAGTTGAAGCCAAGGTGGGGCTTCTACCTAAGTATGAAAAATAATGCCCACTTTGACTCTTCCTTGGTCACATCATGCTTCCCCAAGTTGAAGTCATGTGTGGGGATTCTACCTAAGCATGAAAAACAATGCCCACACATGCTCCACCTTAGTTGGCATTTGCATTATTTTTTTTTCACGGGTTGCATCAATTTCTTACGAGAGACATTTGTTGTCCTTGAGATCCTTGGGTGAGAATATAGAAGATCCATGATTCGATTTCATCTTTTTCCATCTACAAACCTATGGGCCTTCAACCCCTTCTTCCCATGACATGAGGGGTAACCCCTTCTTGGGTCAATACACCCGAAAATCCCAAAAGGTAAGGAGATGAGGGGATGAAGTTTGGAAAGTGACAAGTATGGTTGGGAATGACACACTGAATCATCAAGAGGACCTCCCAGTAGAAAAAATGTCTCTAAGGGTGACCCAATTACCAGGGCACAATGTCAACCACCAAAGTGAAACAAGGAAAAGAGCATAATTTCCAAGAAGATGTTACATAATCAAAAGTAGTTTAAAATCCACAAACTTAAATGCCTTAAATATTGAAATGACACTCACTTTAATACATGGCTTATACCTCATGGAAAAAGACCCAATGTCTTCCAAAATCTAGATGATGTGGTGGATACCCTCATGGTGAACCTGTAACTGTGGTGGTGAGGTGGGTCTCTGTCTGTGCAAGAAGACATTGTTGGTCATGTTGTCTCTCGGTACTCCATGTATGTAACATGAGGGTATCAAGACATCATATATTTAATTATCCCTAGTATTTGGGGATAACAAGGACCACGCGTCCCTAGTACCACCTAGACCACTTGATCAACCATTCAAGGGATGAGTGTTTATGGATTACCCCATGGGTCTGGTGTTCGGTGGGGTGAGTTTCCTGGTGGAGTAAAGTGCCCAATGGGGTGATTTTCCTAGTGGAGTAAGGCACTTAGTGGGCTACGTTTCATAGTGGGGTGTGGTGTCTAGTGGGTTGAGGCCCAATGGATAGGATATGGTTACGGGGACCGGACCACCAGACAATCAGGAACCATGAAGTGTTAATTAAGTTTGTTGTGGAAATGCATCGGATCCCAGAGCCTAGTTGGGCATAGAACTGCCTTTAAATCTTGTCACATTTGTCATCCATTGGTCAGGGGCGCCATGTTGGAGGGTGACTTGTCCTAACACGTCCATCCACATCATATGTTATGGGTGATGTGGAGGGTGAAATCATGAAGATGGGTTACACTTTTGTATGTTATATGAGGAAAAAAAACTGTATTTTCACAAGTTCTTCAACTTTTGGCATACAAAAGTATTTTTCCCAAGTTGAAGTCATGTGTGGGGATTCTACCTAAGCATGAAAAACAATGCCCACACATGCTCCACCTTTGGTTGGAATTTTGTATTAGTTATTTTTTATGGGTCCCATAATTTTCTTATGAGAGACATTTCATTGTCCTTGGGATCCCTGGGCAAGCATATAGAAGGTTCATGATTGGATTTTATCTTTTTCCAACTACAAGCCTCTAGGCCTTCAACCCCTTTTTCCCATGAAATGAGGGACAATCTCTTCTTGGGTCAATACACCCGAAAATCTCAAAAGGTAAGGAGATGACGGGATGAAGTGTGGAAAGTGACAAGTATGGTCGGGAATGGCATGATGACT
>CBVK0102924347.1:0-11059 GCA_900067695.1 Picea abies
AGGTGGGTCTCTTTTTGTGCAAGTGGAAACTGCTTGTCAAGCCTTCTCTTGGTACTCCACGTCTGCAAACTGAGGGCCTCAAGACATCATCTCCTTGGTTATCCCTAGGAATTGGGGATAACATCTGGCTCCTACTTGGGATGAGAACCGAAACATCTCTTGGTGGACCTATTCCTACACCGAAACATAAAACTATAAAATATAGGGTGGTTCTGTCACCCTTCATCCATATATAACAAAAAACCAAAAATGACAACTAATCTAGAAAATAAAATTTTGCATTTTTTCAAAAATTTCTAAACTAAATATATAATATGATGAAATAAATATGCAAGTAGAGAAAAATGAAATGAAACTAAACTACTATGAGCAATCAAGATGCAAATGAAAGGAAATCAATATGACATCTAGAAAATAAAATTTTGCATTTTTTCAAAAATTTCTAAACTAAATATATAATATGATGAAATAAATATGCAAGTAGAGAAAAATGAAATGAAACTAAACTACTATGAGCAATCAAGATGCAAATGAAAGGAAATCAATATGACCTACCTACTTACTTGGGGCATGGACCTGGAAGAAGTCAAGTTCCTTGGACGTAGGGTCAGAGAAGAGACCCATCCACTAGTAATGGAATATTTCTCTCGTCAAAAACTGTCAAGTAGTGCTTCTTTTTTTTGGACTTCTTCTTGACGATATAAGGGCCAATCCAAGTGCTGTCATTCTTCTGGTTATATTTAGGATTTCCCTTCCTCTTTTCCAACATGAATGAAAGACTTCCTTCATTGTAGTTGATGTAAGGTATATTCTCGATGTAAGGATAGGAAGGAGCCTATGTATTAACTACATTTTCAGTGGATTTCTCACGTTCTTTGTTCTATTTATCTTCTTTCTTTAATATCTAGATGGACCTTGGCTCTTTTCCCTGGAACTTTGAAAGCTTCTCCTTGTACTCATTTGTCGTTGGGATTAGTGTATCTATGCAGTCCTGCCACATGAAAGGTAAGTCTCATGGATCATACTCAATGGTATCTAGAACCTCATCAAAGTCACACTCACTTATGTAATCATGACTGTTGGGATACATCACATGATTTTCAACCCACTCTCGACTATATAAGATCTCAAAAGTTCCATATCCCATGGGAATGTGCGCATGGGTGAGATCCATACTAAGAAATCTTCCAAGAGAGATGGACCAACTTCTTGACAGAAGCATCCCCCAAGCATTTGGGACATCAATCACGACTATGTTCATGATGAGGCTAATATGAGGGAATTAAATCAGGTAAACTTCAACATCTTCACATAGCTTGTAAAACTTGACCTTATTGGAATCAATTCCACAAAAATTTCGATAAGTTTGGGTTGTTTTCAGACCAAGTTGTTCCATCACTTTCAAGGAAATTACATTTTTCGAGGCTCCATAGTCCAACATACAATTATTCAAGCGGAGTCCATTCATTTCCAAAGAAAGATAAAACATAGGGTAACTATCCTTCTAATGATCAAGATACATAGTGTTTAAGATGATCGGAGGGTCCTCCTTCTTGGTTGGCATGTTTAGTAACTTCAAGACTTCCCTCCTTACATAAGGGATCTTGCACATCTTTGTCACATGGACCGTCATATTCAACTTTCAAAACATGGCTGCAACGTCTATTTTAAACTAAATCTCTTTTTTTGTTGGAGTTGGCTTTAGGTGAAACTCATGCACTGGAGGTGGAAGTGGTGGGACCACCTTCTCTATATATGGGGAAAGAACGGTTGCTTCTGGATGAGGGGGAGTGGAAGGTTGCGATGGAGGAACTGAATGTTTATTTCTCCTAGTGTATGTAAACAATTCTCTCTTCTTCATTTCCTTTCTATTATCATATATCAACTGGTTTAACACCCAGAGTCATCCCTCTCTTGCCCCTTTTCTTCTGATCTCATTAATCTATTCATGTGCGACTTCTTCCTCCTCGAATTTATAAATCATATCTATGAATTTCATACTATTAGGAGAGTCTTCATCTCGTTGGGGACATTCATCCTCTCAGTGAGGTTATTGACATGGAGAACACCACAATGTCTCTTCTGTGTTGACCATCCCAACCAGGTTCAATGTATCAGATAAATTTTCCTCTTGTTGGGGCCTTGGTTTCCAACCTATGGAATCTCTCCGCTGTCTAGAAAACTAAGGTCCGGAGGAAGATTGATTGCTTTCCGCATTGGTTAATAT
Organism: Picea abies; assembly: GCA_900067695.1. Classification (NCBI taxonomy): domain Eukaryota; kingdom Viridiplantae; phylum Streptophyta; class Pinopsida; order Pinales; family Pinaceae; genus Picea; species Picea abies. Next base: position 2,228 of record CBVK0102924347.1, read on the forward strand.
ACCCATGATATGATTAGAAGATTGGACAAACTGAGTACTCATTTGATCTATCTTCTGAGTCAAGAGAGTAATTGGGTCTATAGTATTGCTACTAGAATCTTTAGCCTTTGTCTCCACCTTGGCACGAGGATACTTAAAAGTATCAACCTTCGAGTCAAGAAGGTTCTCTTCAATTTCTGCACTATACTCTTTGGCTTGTGCCAAGGTGGTGGGTTATTGTCCTTTAGGATGAAACATAATTTCTCATTGAAAGCATTCATGTAAAGGAGACGAACAACTACATCTGTAGGATGTAGCTGTTGTCAAATTCACTCACTGTCTCATTTCCCTTCTTATTTATCTGATTGAACTGAGCTACAAGCATTATGTTGTCTTTCTTCATTGTCCATCTGTTCTTGAATAACTTGGTAAAGTCCTCATAAGATGCTATGTGATTATTAGGAATTCCTCTGAACCATATCTGAGCATATTCAGTTAATGATGAGGCTAGTAGCTACATTTCTACATATTCATGTTCCACTTCTGCATTTTCCATGTCTTGGCCCATGACATAGAGATGATCGTCAACAATGATCACATTATTTCCTGGAAACTTTGGAAACCATTTATGAGACTCATTTGGCATAGTTTTGGGATATCCGGGAATGGTGGACATGGTTAAGGGTTTGTAGAGATATTTTTCCCAAGGGTTAGCCATTGGAACAATGGGAAGGGTACCTTGGAAAAGGGTCTTGACAAATGGAGACTTGAGATGAGGCCTTCTTCGGTAAACCTTAGTAGGTTTGAATATCCCCAGAAGAAAAGTCTTAATGGAAGATGAATTATGGGAAGGTGGAGTCTCCATATGAGATTCAAGAAGAGCTCATCAAGGGTGGAAGGGGAACATCCTTCAAGTGGAGTTTCAAGGAAATCTAGGGATAAAGGATTTGGGATGGTATCTTGCCAAAGTGTCGTTGGGGCACAAAAGAGGATTAAAAATCCTCCATGACAACAATGCCAAAATTGTATTTCACAAACTGTAGGTTGGGAAAATCTCGACCCAATCCACAAGATTGAGATAACTGTAGGAGAGCTTACCCACTGTCACCTAAGATAAAACCTCCCTCGCTTCTGTGACAGAAAAATCCATTACAATGGGGAGTCCCGGGTGACCCTATGAGGAAATGAAATGGAAAGTGAGAGTATGGAAGTGAAGCCCCTATAGGTCAATATACTAAGTAAGAAATGGATTTATAAAGAGTGTTGAATATGGTTTATGGTTGTCAAAGTTCTTGAGTACCCGCGGAAGATGTTTGTACCTCTGCCCGAGACACAAGAAGGAACACATATACAAGCTCAAATTTAAGTGGACAAGCAAGTTAATATTGTTGTCCCTAATCACAGTAGTAAAAAACAATATATATAAGCAAGGAAAACAATGAACAATTGGATATTTAACCACATAAAGCATCAAATATTGGTTGAGAAATGAAGCACAAAACATGTAGATAAATTCCCAGCACTTTAGCACAAAATTTTGGTGGTATTAGAGGGATGTTATAAGAAGTTATCAGAGATATTTGTAATATCCAAATGGATGTATCAATGATTTTCTACAGTAGAATATTCCAACCCACAAAACAAGCAAGTAAACTTCCCAAAAAGTGCGCTGAAGGTAGTAGATTATAGGGGCAGTTTATTAGCAACTTTTGACAGTTGAAAAGTGAGTTATGATTGAAGTAAAGATAAGTTTTCTGAAGCCCTAATGTCTATAGCTTAAAGTTAATACATCAACAAAAAAAACTTAGATAAGTGAGACACCCTAGTGGGGAAAACAAGCCTTAAGCAAAAGTAAAAGTTTCCAACTTAGACAATTACAATATATCATGTTTTCACGTATCCCAATGCAATGATTTTGTTTCTCCAATGCAATAATATTAGTGCCTTTAACTGTTTTGTTGTGGAGCATAAAAAATTAAATATCTAGTTGAGCTACTTCCTTGGGGGTGTAAGCCCTTTTACTCCCCAAGGCAAGCTAAGGTAGCTAGAAAAAACCCTAGGAGGGTATAAGCACTTTTACTCCTCCTAGGAATTCCTTATGAAAAAATTATTTCAAGACAAATATAATGGAATTAGTGGGATTTTATTCACTTATACGGTCCAAAATATTAATCAAATTAACCTTGAAACCAATAAAAGAAGCAATAGAAACAAATATTCCTTACCTAGTCCAAGCATTAACAAGATACACCTCTTTTCAACCAAGGGAATCCACCATATAGCAAGAAATAGACCTCCACTAGAGATAGCGCATCATCCATCCATCCTATAGCCAAAGTAAAACCATTACAAGAGAAAGTGACAAGAGATATATGTAAAAATTCCCAAGTAGGGCGCAAATTTCAGCGAATGAGTCTCTTCTCCAAAAAATGTTATGTTAAAATGACAAGAGTTTGATCTCTATTTATACTATTCCTATAAAAAGAGTTTGTCCACTTAATTTTAGGGTAAACCACAAAGTAAGGGGTCAACAACCATTACTTTTCCCCTTTACAAGTTAAATTTAAATTTAAAATTAAAAAATGCACAATATAAACCCTAATGTGATGTCATCCTTCTTCTAGGGTGACTTTTTGACACTTTTGGTAAGTCCTTGGACTGAAAAGTGGAAGTCGTTGGGCCTTCTAGGGAATTACTCTCATTCTATAGGTATTCCTCCTCCAAGCCAAGCCTTCTCCCATCAAAACGTGCCAAGTTTCAAGTAGCAGCAACACCACCACCACAACCCTAGCCCCAGGGTGACGTCAACCTCCTCAAAAGTGACATTTTAGCCTCAAGAGAAAATCGTTGGGCTAGAAAAGATATGGGTTAGGTACTCAGAGGTGTCTCCTCAAGCCTCCAAAGGATAAAATCATCATCTGGTGTATGGGCCATGGTATCCAACCTAAGGGCTTCAAGCCCCAAGGAATCCCAAGCTAGGTGTGGTGTTCCAAATATGTCCACCAACTAGGTCTTGCAAAGCCAATGAATGTGCCCTCTAAGGATATCAAGTAAAATGCATCATGATAAGTAAATCAAATCAATAAAAGATCCATCTAAGAAAAACTCTAATAAGATGGAAATAAAATCATATTTGTCAACTAATATAAGCTGTTACATCAGGGAGGAAAGCTCCAAGTCTAAAAAATCTTCTTCAACAAAAACTATAATGCAATATATGCAATATTCGTATCTCTGATTTTCTTCCCTTTTTCTATCTACATTAGAGGCCTATTTATACAACTTATAACTCAACCTTTTTCCTTAGATGAAGAAGAAAATAGGGGGGCAACACATCCTTCTTGAATATCTTCATATTTTCGAGCTTCAGTTTGCAAGGAGTGGTCATAAATGCACTAGGAGTGTGTTATCGCACAAACTGTAGGTTGGGAAAAGCTCGACCCAATCCACAAGTGTTATCGCACAAACTGTAGGTTGGGAAAAGCTCGACCCAATCCACAAGATGGAGATAATGGTGGAGAGTTTATCCACTGTCACCTTAGATAAACCCTCCCCTCACTTTAGTGAAGGAAGAATCCTACACAAGGGGGGTATCCCGGGTGACCTTAGGGGGAAATGAGGTGGAAAGTGTAGTGATGGAAGGTGATGCCCCTATAGGTCAAGATAAGAGTTGGAATATGGCTTGGAGATAATTCTTGGTGATGGTAAATAGTTTCTAGATCCTTTCATACCAGTAGAAGAGAGTTGTACCTGCCGGAGACAAGAGAAATGACCAATATACAAGCCTGAAATGAAGTGGACAAGCAAGAAAATCTCACTGTCCTATATTGTAGAAGTAAACAAAAATATATATCATCAATAACAATAGCTAGTTACTGAAGATTTAACCATCAAAATTGTCAAATAATTATTGGACAATGAAGTACTAAAATAATGATAACTTTCCAATACTAAGCATGAACTTTGATGGTAAATTAGGGATGCCAAATGAAGTTATCAACAAAGTGTTAGGGAAGCCTTATGGCTGTAGAATTTTTTTTCTACAACAACAAGTTCCAACCATAAAAATCAACAAGTAAACTGTTAGAAAGATATCTAATAACCAGTAGAACAATAATATAGGTTTAGAAGTCAATTTCCACAGTTGAAATTAAAAGTGAGTAGATGATGTAAGAAAGTGAGTTTTTCTACATCCCTAATGGTTGTAGCATTAATTTTTTAACAAAAATGACAATTACAATGCTAAATAAAACACCCTTAGTGCTTAATCAAGCTTAAAGCATATATAATTGATTCCAACTTAGAAAAATGCAATATCTCGATAAATCGCGTGTACCAATGCAACAAATTTATTTATTCAATGCAATTAGATTTGTGCCTTGTCTATTAGGTAACGGAGTCTCTTGTGCAAGGTTAGATTTTACTACTTCTCTATGGGTGTTATCCCTTTAAATTCATAGAGCAAGAAAAACCTAAAAAGGATAAAACTCTACCACAGTGTAAGCCCTTTTTACTTATCCAAGAGTTAAACAAGAATGACCTTGACATTAACAATATAACATAAAAATTGTAGAAAATATTACCAATTCCAAGAGTTATGCATGTAAAGCCTAGTTTTTACAAGATATTCCACCACACTTACAAAGAATTATCCTCCAAGAGATAGCACACTACTTCCACCAATAGATAGCATCCAAAACTTTTTCAAGAGTGAGATAGAGAAAATGCCCAAGAAGGGCACAAATTTCTGCCAAGAATGTCTTCTCTCAAGTGAGAGAGTTATGATGAAAATGAAATGAAATGAACTCTATTTATACAAATCCTACTAAAATTGTTTTACACTTAAATTAGGGTAAACCAAAAAGTAAAGGGGAAAAAACTCTTAGTTTTTCCCTTTCCATTATAAAATTCAATTTAACTTTAAAAATGCACAATAGAAGCCCTAATGTGACATCATCCCTCTTCTAGGGTGATGTTTTGGTACTTTTTCAAGTTGTTGGAGTGGAAAGGGGGAGTCGTTGGGACTTCTAGAGCCTCCCTCTCATGTGTTAGGCCTTTCTCCTCCAATTCAAAACCTCTTCCATGAAAATGTGCCAAGTGTCAAGAAACAACACCACCACCACCAAAATCCTAGCCCTAGGGTGATGTCATCCTCCTCAAAAGTGACGTTTTAGCCTCAAGAGAAAATCAATGGGCTAGATAACAGATGGTTTATGTCCACTATGGTATATCCTTAGGCCTCTAAGGATATCATCTTAGTCTAGTGTGTGGGCCATGGTATCCATCCTGAAGGCTTAAAGCCCCAAGGAAGCCCAAGCTAGGCTTGTTCTTCCAAATCTGTCCAACTCGGTCATGCAAAGACAATGAATGCACCATCCAAGTATCTCAAGTCAAATGCATCATGATGAGTAAATCAAATCAATAAAATATCCATCTAAGCATGTGCATCCAAACTACCTCATAAAAATAAACAAGTGCTCAAAGACCCTATGCAATTTTCCAAGTTTAGGTATGTGAGGGTTGACAAAGTGACCTATTGAGTGAATCATACCTCAACTTTAGGAGTGTCTCCCAAGTGTACCCCTATCTAAGACATGTGGAAAAAGTGACATAGATGGGGGAAAGACTCTTGGGCATGGATTTAATGACATACAAGGGATTGTAGTATCTCATTTATGGGTGCCTTTGTAGAGGGTGTGCTGCACCTTCATTTTCAATGCAACCTTTTTCCAAGCCTACTTATTGCCTTTTTCATTTTTAAAATGTTTCCAAGTTGAATCCAAGTTGGGGCTTTCTACCTAAGCATGAAAAATAGTTCCCACTTTGACTCTACCTTCGTCACATCATGCTTCCTAAAGTTGAATTCAGGTGTGGGGCTTCTACCTAAGCATGAAAAACAATGCCCGCACATGCTCCACCTTGATTGGAATTTCATATTAGTTATTTTTTATGGGGCCCATCAGTTTCTTATGAGAGATATTTCATTGTCCTCGAGATACTTGGGTGAGCATATGGAAGTTTCATGATTGGATTTAATATTTTTCTAGCTACAAGCCTCTAGGCCTTCAACCCCTTCTTCCTATGAAATGAGGGACAATCCCTTCTTGGGTCAATACACCTGAAAATCCTAAAATGTAAGGAGATGAGGGGATGAAGTGTGGAAAGTGACAAGTATGGCTGGGAATGGAACGATGACTCATCAAGAGGACCTCCCAGTAGAAAACTTACCCATAAGGGTGACCCACTTTCTAGGGCACAATGTCAACCACCAAAGTGAAATAGCGCAAAGAACATAATTTCCAAGCGAATGTTAGATAATCAAAAGCAGGTTTAAATGAAACAAACTTAAATGCCTCAAATATTGAAATGACACTCACCATATTACATGGCTTGTACCTCATGGAGAAATACCCAATGTCTTCTGAAAGCCAACTGATGTGGTGGATACCATTGTGATGAACCTGGACCGATGGTGGCGAGGTGGGTCTTTGTCTGTGCAAGTGAACATTTCTGGTTAGGATATCTCTCGGTACTCCATGTATGCAACTTGAGGGGATCGAGACATCATCTCCTTACTTATCCCTAGGAATTGGGGACAATAAGGAAAACATAGTGTTTTTCAAACCAATCCATGCTAATTAGATAATCATATAAACCCAATGGTATGATGTTCACATATACCTTTGTGCTAAGTCCATTCATGTCTATTGGAAAATCTTCAACTAGCTCATTGGTTTTCCTCCTAGCTCCTCTGGTTAACTAAACTAACCAATATTTCTTATGCTTACTCCTTTGCAAGTGAAATATTTCAAAAATGTTAGAGTTTATGTAACTATGGCTAGCACCAAAATCAATTAAAATTTCTATGGGATGGTTATTAATCTTACCTTCCACTTCAATCACAGGGGATTGATATTATGCTTGCTTGTTGTCCAAGGATGCATAAATCCTTGACATGTTTCCTCCCATGTATTCCATTGTTTCAACCTTCGTAATGTTGTGGATAGTCCTTATTCTTTCTCCTTTGTGAGGGAAGTCCTTATATAAGTGATTTCCCTCACATCTCCAACATTGTACATGCTATTGCCTTGGAATTTTCCCAAATGAATCTATAGTTTTTTTCTCATTTTGGGTTGACCAACCTTGCTGATTTTCTTGGGAGTTGTTCTTGAAGGGTGCTTAAAATATTTCTTCTTTTGATCCTTTTTACTCTTAATCTTGTCATTCAAATCTTTTTGGAAAAGTGGCCTTCCTCTATTCTTCTCATAAAGATGATTTTCTCTCCTTATGGCTTCCTCCAAAGTCTCGGTGTTATCATATTGTATATTATCACTGTAGAGAGCATAATACCTCACTTTCTAGCTGGGTTTTCTCTTGTATTGGGTTTTCCAGGTTATATATTTTGTTTATTTGTGGATGGTGTGTGAATATTTTATTTTTGTTCTCTATTTCCTTTAGAATTTAATATCTAAAGGAAATTAACTTTCATAGTAAAGATTTAAGTATTTTGTTAGATATGTTATGAAGAACTATTCAGTGAAATATCCACGACAATTTACAAATCATATTGGTATCGAAGCAGGTTTTCTTGGGGTATTTTTGGAGAGTTGCAGGGATCCATGAATTGGTTTTAGAAGAAAGTTGTATAACCCAAGCCATGACTGACGAGTTTGTTCACAACAACCCTTGAGATCCATCGGAGAGGAGATTTGTGAGGCTATAAGAGAAAGTCACTGACATATATTGAAATATGTCCCTCCTCATGGAAGATCTAGAAAGCAATCTCATAACATTCAAAGAAGTTGGAATCTTGAACTCAGAGATCAGATCAAATGATAAGCTAGGGGATAAAAAAGAACCATAAAAAGAGTTGTGGAAAGAACTCAAGAAAGAGCAGTTGAGTTATAGTACCATAAACCCTTCATTGTATTTATTCAAGATGGAAGCAAAGTGGACATAAAGCCATACCAAGGTGAGATCGATCCATTAAAAATGAATCATTGGTTGCAACAACTAGAAGTTTATTTCAACTTCATAACATAGATGAAGAAAAAATAATATATTTTCTAGACTAAATTTAGAGGGCCATGATTTAACTTGGTGGGAAAGCCATATGGAAACACTTAGGCTGGAAGGTAATGCACTAGTAATTAGGTGGGAGGACTTCAAAACCTCCATTAATTCCAAATTATACCCTACTGGGTATATAGAGGAGAAATGGATCTAGTGGCACAACTTTAGGCATAAGTATGAGAAAAGTGCACAAGAGTACACCAATGAGTTCAAAAAGATGGCCATCATGTTGGGTATCTCTCGCAAGAGCCCAGTTGTACTCCTCAAGTATATGTGGGGTTTACATAGCCATATATGAAATCAAGTGATGATTTTCAAGCCAAGTACAATGGATGAGACATGTGTACATGCAAAATATTCAGAAAACATAGGCCATAAGAAAGGGCATCCAAGTGGTTCCAAGTAGAAAGAGCACCAAGAATCTTCCAAGGAGGGGAAGAAGAACTAGAAAGGGAGAAAGGATAAGAAGATGACAACCACTGCACTTCAATGAGAGAATCCTAGAAACCATTGTAACCATTGAAATATTGATGAGCACAATGAGGAAAAGTGTTGGAAAAAACATCTAGAGTTGAACTCGAAGAACTGTAAGAAGCCTGCAAAGAAAAAGAATCTTCTAGTCACATATTCGAGCAATCGGGTTGAAAGTAGCTCCGATGTGGATGAGAAGATTGTCTGCACATCATTGAAGAAGGAGGTGATTCTGAGTAGCCTTCATCACTAGGAATAGAAGGAGATGACCAAACTCTTCCACATCAAGATCTAGGTCAAGAAGACCAA
>CBVK0102924381.1:0-23995 GCA_900067695.1 Picea abies
TATATATATTCCAGGAATGGGATACAGAGCTTCACGGTTCCCTGTCATGAAACTATGGGAGTGAAAAAACGTAAGTAGTAGGGCTATTTTTTTTAAGTAATACTTAGTCGTATTTTAGTAGATGCTTAGTGATGCCTTCTGATCTGAACCAAAGATATACCACCTATAACAATTCAGGTCTATAGCAATTCAGTTTGAGTGAATTGAATCTTTTCAAATGAATCATCTTTTCAAACTTATGATACTCTGTGTGGAAACGTTGTTGTTTGACATTTTTTTTATGACACAAGAATGACAGATCAAACTCACTTTTAAAGGTGAAAGATTCATATAGTTAATTAATTATATTCAATATCCCTAATATCTTATTGAGTGAATGAAACCATCACAACATTGTTCACATCATCGTGACGTCTGAAGTAATATACATGCTAAAATGGACTTATGACGCGTCATAAGAGAACAACTAATTATAAGTTGAGTGGTTGACATGACAATCGAGACGAAAAACAAAACACATTTATAATGGACTTATGACACGTCATAAGAGAGAGAAGATGATTATAGGTTGAGTGGTAGATAGGGAAATCGAGACGAAAGACAAAAAAAAAGAAAAAAATCCACGTTTTGCTTCGCTTGTAGTCATAACGAAGGGGTCGTTACATAGGGTATCAGAGTGGGTTCAACCTTGCGACTGTGGATCGTCAGGCTTTCCACTGTAGTAAACCTGTGAGTATTAACGCTTGCGTTAATTAAAAACCTTAATGTGTCTATGTGGTGATCGCATTTAGAGGATGCCTCAGTGGTTCGCAACATGGTGTCATGGAAGGAGGTGTGACCCCTCCAAAAGTTCCCGCACCATCGGAGTCGAACCCCCAAGGGGAAGAGAAATTCCTTGGGCTGGATTCACTTGTTGTAAGGGATGATGATGGTCTGACAAGGCCCTTCCAGTTAATGTCAAAAGGCCTTGATTCACCATCGGTACTGAGATGAGGCCAGGGCACCTATATCCCTGAGGGTCCGTAGCACGCCCTAGCTAGTACCGTTAGCATCCACCGAGAACTCGAGATATTTGAGTTCTCAAGTCCACGAGTGTCATGGACGGATGTGTCATCAAGGAATGGTCGTAGAGAAAGGCGTTGTGCTTCACACTTCGCGATTGTGACCTCGATCATGAAGGTCTGCATGGTGGTATTTCAACTGAAGGGGAGCGCTCTTCTATGGCAGAAGACACTCCTGCCACATTTGAACATGGTCGTTGACGACGTGTCATGGGAACTATTCGAGGAATGGTTCCAGGAGAGTTATCTTTCTGAGGAATGCTTTGAGCACCAGCTCAACGAATTCGATGCCTTGCAACAAGGCAGCCACACGGTGCCTGAGTACAAGGCTCATTTTGGAACTCAAGCCTTGTACTCGGCCACCGTGTGGCTGCCTTGTTGCAAGAAGCTTGAGTTTGGCCTTATTGTTAGAATTCGGCTTCTACTTTGGGTACCCGGAATACTGGACCGAAGAAAGTGTGTTGGATTATGGGGAGCCACATTACCATCATTATTGCCTAGAGGACTGTAACAACCTAAAATTTCTAAACATCATTAAGATTCATAAGCATTTCATTTCATAAACATTTCATTTCATAAACTGAAACAATAACTTCTTATCATAATAGTGATTCTCATAACAACAACTTTAGTAATTTAGATTTATCACTAAATACTGAATTCATGACAGAAAGAAGTAAACACATAACTTAACAAAGTACCTGGTTCTGATGCTAATCCCTGTTGTCTCTGTACCTTGCTACTGCCTTCCTGCTACCTGCTCCTCAGATCAATCCTGCCACAAACAGGAAAATAATTGCCCAAAACTACTGTCCTCCCTGCCAACTAGGAAAACTACCTAGCTCCAGGATATCTACGGATATCCTGGCCCTCTGTGCCCAAAACCTCTAGCAACTCAGTGCCTCCCCTGATAAAAAAGCCACAATGCCAAAACACTGTGCTCATAGCAAGTCCAAAAGTCCTCAGAAATATCTGCTCATAACAAACCGCAGTCCTCAGGATTCCTCCTCCGTTGACTACTCCCCCCTTTGTCAACCTCCTCTTTCCCCTTATTCCTCCTTCACCGACTCCTGATGTTACTCCTTCAACCACCCTCCATCCTCCATCCTCATCATGAGTTAATGTTTTATCTTCTCGGGATCCATGGCTATCCCTCTCTGCATACGCCACCATTTTTATATCATTTTTCATTGATCTTTTTATTTTATTTCATAGGTCATTAAATGTGATCTGCAGTTTGAATTATTACTCAGTTAACCATAAATAATTTCTTTTAATTAATTTTACTTTATAATCTTTAAGCATGTATCCAATTAGGGTCGTTACATACACCCACCCTTCAAGAAACTTCGTCCCGAAGTTTAAGGTGTCTGATGGCACAAAGGAAAAGAACATGGTTCACACATTCACAACAAGTACTGACATTATCAGTAAGTAAGTCCAGAAGCTCATACATACGAGTGTATATGTACAAGAAATTCATGTGTAGCTAGTACATGAAAATCTCGTGCATGTACTAATCATCAAACTGTCATCCTTTAATAATTTAGGTATGCATTCAATCCAATCAGCAAGACTAGTCTTTTATAAAAGACAACAGTCAATCAATTGTTAGAGAATTTCTTTAATCACAATTATCCAGTTTAACAATTTTATTTTAAACAACTTTGGTTTAGTTATGTCATAATAATGATTATTCATATATACACATTTTTCTTCATCAAACCCCACCACAAGACAGATCTCCATATAGTCTTAACTATTCTACTCATCCTTCCTCCCTAACCTACTTCCAACTCCATTCCTATCCGTCCTCTGCTAGACTATCTTGGAGTGCCAACTATATTGGCCTAACTACAAATAGAACCCGTAGGTGGAAGTGTCACTATCTCGACCAAACTTCCCTAGAAGGCAACTGACAGTCCTCATCACACGTCTTGGGGAGCGTGAACCAGCACCGTCCTCCCAGAACTTCAGGTTTCGGAGGATACACGGTGGGAAATGCCTCCACCCCTCCTAGCAAAAATCAGGGTCAACACCCTACAATGGAGGATACCCGGTGGGAAATGCCTCCACCCCTCCTAACAGAACCAGGGTCAACACCCTACAATGGAACATACAGGGGCACTGTGTTGTTGTAGGTTTTTTCATCATTTAATTCGGTTTTGGGCAGTGTTAGTACCAAAATCATGCACTAGTCCACATATCATAGCAATGTACCCAAATCAATATAAATTGCACATACATTATTCATACCATAATGTTTCTCGGTTAGTGGTTCTGATATCCACTTTCATCATCATTATCACTTGGCTATTTCATAGCCCATAACCTGCAGATTAGTATGCAACACAAACTCATACATTTCTATGCATTATCATCATATAATGGCATACTATCATCATTTCAATTTGGTATCCCTGTACCGATACATCAATCATCAAATTTTTTCACATAGAATTAGATTTCATAATATCCCATAATTCATACTCATCACCCATTCACAAGGTTATCATTTGCACAAAATAGATTGCATTGTATCCAATGTCATTCTAATAGTATTTAATCATTCAACAATTTCACTTTCTCACAATATGTCACATCATATACATTATCATCAATAACATCTTAAACATTCGTAAAATTTACATTCACATAATAGATCGCATTACATGCATTATCATTCACAACATTTAAACATTCAATACAGTTCATAAGTTTAAAGTTTATGTGTATCACTTAATAGTTTCATTGTGACTAGAAAATAAAGTGTATAGGCCTCAGGTAATCCTGACTGTCTAAGTCAAAAGGTGGTGTTATATACACCCCTCCTTAGAGAAACACGTTCTCAAGGTGGTCAAAATAGTGATGGATAGTCTCGCCGTAGTGTCTCGGCGTCCTCCCAAGTAGCAGATCCTGGACTATACTTGTCCCACTGGACCTTAACTTGATCTACTAGACGGTTCCTGAGTTGTCAGACTCTACGGTCCAATATGTGTAATGGTTCTACCATGAGGGTTCCCACGTCCGATACCTGCAATTCTTTCCAAATTAGTTTATGTGATTCATCAGCAATGTAATGATGTAAAACAGATACATGAAATACATTGTGAGTTTTATGCAAGTGGGGTGGTAGTACGAGATGATAGGCAACGGGTCCAACTTTCTCTTGGACCCTAAATCGCCCTATAAACCGAGGTGACAACTTTGTCCCCTTCCCGAACCGTATGGTACTCTTATTAGGCCTGATACGAATGAAAACTTGGTCCCCCACTTCATAATTTCGGTCGGTCCTGTGTGCATCCGCATAACTTTTCTGTCTATCCTGTGCTTCCTTTAGTCTCTGCCTGATCTGAATCACTTGTTCCTCCATTTCCTGAATCAATTTTGGCCCAACTGTTATTAAGTCTTCTAGTCTATCCCAACTCAATGATGTTCTGCATGGCCTTCCATACAAAGCTTCGTATGGTGGCATTCCGATGGAACTATGATAACTGTATTTATAGGAAAAATCTACCAAAGGTAGGTACTTCTCCCACTGGGTTTGATTATCCATTACATACATCCTAAGCATGTCTTCCATAACTTGATTTACTCTCTCAGTTTTCCCATCTGTTTCGGGATGATAATCTGTGCTTAAATTCAACTGAGTCCCCAATGTTGACCATAAACTTGTCCAAAATCTAGATGTGAATCTGGAGTCCCTATCTGAAATAATCTTCTTAGGTATCCCGTGCAAATGGATAACCTCTCTTATGAACACTCATGCCACATCAGTAACATCGTAAGTGTCTCTAACTGGAATGAAATGATCACTCTTGGTTAACTTATCCACTATCACAAGAATGGCATTGTGTCTATGAGATGTGAGTGGCAACCCTACAACAAAGTCCATTGAGATGACTTCCCCTTTGGACATAGGGACATCATGTGGTTGTAGGAGGCCTGCCGGGTGATGGTGATCGACCTTCACTTGTTGACACTCTAGGCATTTGGCGACGAAATGGACTATATCGCGCTTCATGCCTACCCAAAAGAAGAGTTTCCTCATTTTTGCGTACATCTTCTTCACACCCAGATGCGCACAATACAATGATCTATGGGCTTCCTTCAGTATGATGTTTTGAATATCCTCATTCTCTGGTATGTACATCCTTCCTCGATATCTCAAGAATCCGTCTATTTCTAGATTATATCCTTCATACTTTGGGTCTATCTGCCTCCCGCTCTGGAGGTCTGAAGTAACCTTTAAATACCAACTGTCTCCTAGTAGTTGTGTCAACACTTGTTCCCTCAGACTGACCTTTAAGGTTAGCAAGGAGAAGATACGTGGTCTCCTACTCAAGGTATATGCGACCAAATTTTCCTTTCCCTTTATGTATGAAATACCAAAATCATACTCACTCATAAACTCACTCCATCGCCTTTGCCTGGCATTCAGATCTCTTTGAGTGAAGATATGTTTTAAACTTTGATGGTCCGTTTTGAGTTCAAATTTTCGCCCCACAAGATAGTGCCTCCAAAGTTTCAGAGCTAGCATTACTGCTGCCAACTCTAAAGTGTGAGTCGCTTATAAATCTTCGTGCTTCTTCAAATTTCTTGACGCATAAGCTATCACTCCTCCATCCTACATTAGCACGGCCCCCAACCCTTGTTTCGAGGCATCCGTGCAGACCATGAGGTCCTTTTCCATATCTGGCACTCATAGAATTGGCGCACTAGTTAGTAACCTCTTAAGCTCAATGAATGCACTATTACATTCTTCTGTCCAATCATACTTGACCCCCTTCCGTTGCAAAGTGGTGATGGGTTTCGCTATTTTTGATAATCTTTCCACAAATCTCCGGTAATAACCCGCTAGCTGCATGAAGCTTCTCACCTCATGTGCATTTTTCGGCACTGGCCATTCCAGAATGGCCCTTACCTTCTCTGGGTCCATCGAGATTCCTTCACCTGAAATTATATGGCCTAAATAGTGGATCTCTTTCTAGAAGAAGGAACACTTTGACAGCTTCCCATACAATTTATTCTCCCTAAGGCAAGACAACACTATTCGCAAGTGCTCCACGTGTTCTCTTTCATTCCTGGAATAGATGAGAATGTCATCCAGAAAAACTTGTACAAATCGATCTAAATACTTCTGGAATACGTCGTTCATGAGGCTCATGAACATTGTTGGTGCATTAGTCAATCCGAAAGGTACCACAAAAAACTCGTAATGTCCAAATCAAGTTCGAAAGGAAGTTTTTGGGATATCACCCTCCTTAATCCTTAACTGATGATACCCAGATCGCAAATCGATCTTTGAGAATACCGCTTCTCCTTTCATCTGATCGAAGAGGTCATCTATTCATGGCATTGGGTACCTATTCTTCACTGTAGCACGGTTCAAGTCCCTGTAGTCTATACACAGTCATAAGGATCCATCCTTCTTCTTTACAAAAATTACCGGTGCGCCCCAAGGTGAGACACTTGGCCTTACTAGCCCTAAGTCTAGTAACTCCTTCAACTGCATTTTTAATTCACAAAGTTCCGACATTGTCATTCGATACAGAGTCTTGGATATTGGTTCTGCACCAGGTTTGAGCTCAATGGTAAAATCAAGCTCCCTCTCAGGAGGTAACCCTGGTAACTCGTTCGGAAAAACATCCTGAAATTTTGACAAAATCGGGTACTGATCCAATGAGGGTCCCTTCCTTTCTTTCACTGCCTCCACTACATATAGTTGACATCCTTGCCTCAAGCATCGCTTGACCTTCATCGTTGATATAAAGCGTAATGACACTTTTCTCTGTACACCTTGGATCTCTATTGGTCTTCCTTCATCGTTAATACAAAGTACTTTCTTGGTGAAACAATCTACCAAAGCTCGATGAGCTGCTAACCAATCCATTCCAATGATTAGTTCATACGCCTCGAGAGCAGTGGTGTATACCTTCAACCTGGTAGTGCACACTCCTAGGTCTACTATACAATTATCGACACTAGGTCCTACAACTTGTTTTCCCCCTGAAGCCATCTCGACTTGTTTAAAGTCATCGTGCTCATAGGCTGCCAGCCCACTCTTTTCTAATGCAAATGGTGAAATGAAACTATCTGTCGCACCAGAATCAAACAAAATCTTAACATTAATATGATTTAACGTACCTGATGACTCCACTACGGTGGATTGATGTTCAGCCTGGCAGTTATTAACCGCTGCATAAATCTGGTGGTTGCTACTTGACCTCCCCATTGGTGTCTTTCCTTCTCTGTGCACAAACCCTGATTGTAACTCTGGGCAATCCCGTTCGTAATGGGGTCCTTCGCATCTCCAACAGGCAATACGATATTGAATCAGTGCACTGTTATGTGATGGATTCCTAAATGAGTTCCTTCCCCTGGAACCCCTACCCCTACTAGTTGTTCCTTGAGATGGTCGTGGACCTGCCTGCACCGTTGGTGATGAACGAGATGCTGCACTAGTGGCCATTGAAATACCTACAGCTACTGTCCTTGGCACGACTTTGTTACCATAAGGTGGTGGCCTTGAGCCCCCTCCCCTAGGAAATGTCCTCGGGGTCTTTCCTACAAATCCAGAACGATGTGGAAATGTCGATCTTGTACCCCCTATTAAGTTCATGTGTTCTTCGGCATAACGCGCATTCTCTACCACCTCCGCTGCTGAAGACAGTTTCCACATTCGCCCCATGGCTCTTATCTTCGGGTTCAATCCATAAACGAAACACTCTGCCTGTCGCTAGTCATTGTCCATATACGAGACATACTTGAACGGTTCCATAAACCTGATCTCATATTCTTCTACAGTTTTGCTTCCTTGTACTAAGGCATGAAATGCCCCTACTTGTTGTTCCTCGTAGTATGCTGGTATATACTTCCTTCGAAACCTCTCCTCGAAAAGTTCCCAAGATACTGTGTCTGAGGTAAGGTGTAGTTGTCTTTCCAAGTTTCCCCACCAGTTCAAGGCATTGTCTCATAACTGAAAAATTGCGATCTTTGCCTTTGAATTGGATGCATAGTCCCTTAAGGCAAAACACCTTGTCATGCCTTCCAACCATGCTTCCGCATGCTCACTGGTGCGACCCTCGGCAAACTCCAGAAGTTTGATCTTCTGCAACTCTCGCGTGATTTCTTCAGGTGGAAATTATCCCCTTGAGTTCCTTGATGCTTCTGGATTACCCATTCTAGATGGTGGGGGTTCCACTTCAGTCCCTGCTGGTTGGCGCCCCTTTAAAGTCTCGTTAATGGCTTCTAACGAGCGCAGTATGAGGGCTATTTCAGGCGATGGTGTTGGTGGTGTGGGTGGTGTGGGTGGCATCGGTGGTGCCCATGGCGACACTCCCCTGCCTCGACCCATTCGAGTCCTGACCATCTTGTATACTTTAACCTACATCACCCTAAAGTTATCAGGGTGAGTTCCAGGACGTTTCAAATGGTGGGGGTTCCACTTCAGTCCCTGCTGGTTGGCGCCCCTTTAAAGTCTCGTTAATGGCTTCTAACGAGCGCAGTATGAGGGCTATTTCAGGCGATGGTGTTGGTGGTGTGGGTGGTGTGGGTGGCATCGGTGGTGCCCATGGCGACACTCCCCTGCCTCGACCCATTCGAGTCCTGACCATCTTGTATACTTTAACCTACATCACCCTAAAGTTATCAGGGTGAGTTCCAGGACGTTTCAAATTGGTGCTACTTAAACTTAGAAACAGGGTTAAGTGTAAGTTTTCTTTACTTGTCTGTAAATAGACATTACTCCATTAGGGGAATTGGCTAGGTTTGGGTTAGGATTAAGCGTCTAAGCTTGGTTGACATCGAACTTTAAGGTAGATCAACCTTACACTCAAATAAAATAATTAATTTAAAATTATTATTACATTATTTAACCCAAATTAATCTTTTCTTTAATTTATACTATCATGACCTTAATGATTTATACTAAATTATTTAATTTATTTTATATTATTCTTTAACAATTTAAAATATATAAAAAATTTAATTTAAACGTACACCCAAAATTCGGGCACACATGGGTTCCACATGCTCGTCTGGCTTTCCAAAGCTTCCTTATATCTAACCCCCAAATTCTACACCTGTCAGCGTTTTGACTCTTTACGCGTCCTTCCTCTGTCTCACTTTCTCATCTGTTGGGACTTTCCTCGCATCAGTCTTTGTCCACCATAGATCTGCCTCTGCTCTACTCAGAGGTTTCCTGGATTTCCCTTGCTATGGCTCACATCCTTACCGTTGTTCTGAGCACTCTACCAGTGCTGGTTATTGTTGTATATGCTCCAGTTCGTTTTGCAGAAACTGAGCATATTGATGTGGTCACTGATAAGATCCAGGACTTGGAGTCCAGTCTCCTTGAAATGTTGGGAACCAATCCCCTATCTGTATACTTTGCGGAGCTCGCCCTCAGCTATGGTAAGAGGTACGATTCATTCCACATGTTGTGCACAGCTTCAATACCTTCATGAAGAACGCTAGGTTATTCGTATTAAGAAATTACATAAACTTTCCTTACGCTGTGGTACTGAAAGGTAATATCCTATATATATTATTATTATTATTATTATTATTATTATTTGTAGTGCGATAAAAAAAAATGATTTTCTTGAAATTCCAGTCTTGGACAGATCTCAGTGTTTTTCTTTCAGTTTATTTCTTTCGTATTTATAAATTCACGGCCCTCTGCTCCTAACTGTGAAATTCCCCACTTAAATTTCGGGTTTTGGGGTTTCCTTATGCCCGATGCCGATGCGCTCCCTTCTAGCTTTAGCCCCCCTTTGGTTATTCTTTGGTCCATGTGACCCTGTCCTATGTGACCGTAGTCCTAATTTTTGTCGGGATTCAGGGTTTTGCAACTTTTGTTGTCACGAACCTCTGTCCTCACAGACTCCCGATCCCTGATTTTTCGATGAGCTCCCTCTCTATGGGCTAGCCCCTACTGGCTATACCTTGGTCTATATGACCTGCCTCCGTGACCCCGACTTTGTATCATCCTATCGGGATTCGGGGTTTCAGCGTTTGTGGTGTTAACGCGCGCATGTCCTTAGGATTCCCGATCCCCTGATCCCCGATGAGTTCCTAGTGCATTAGCCCTTTTAAGCTATGCTCGTGATCCACATGACCTCATCGGGATTTTGGACCTCGCAAAACTGAAAGGTGTAGGACTTACGTCCTCAAGATCCCTGATCCTCTGATATCGGATGCCACCTGTCGTCAACTCCCGGCAAGGTTGAACCTTCCGACACCTATCCTCACTTAAACGCTATGGTTGTGGGACCCGCCGCGTTTCGGGATTTCACAACTTCTCCAGTTGTAATTCCTTCGTATGTGGGAAACCCGAAATGTCGAATCCCCAAACTCTTTCAGATCCTCGAACACGCATCCCTTGGATCAACAGCTATGACGGTGTCGAGAATTCGCATATCGCGGTTTCATAATGCAAGGGTTTCGTGTCCATGAAATCCCCGATACGTTGATTCCCAATTTTCCGATGGGGCCAACCGCCAATGGTTCTTGATGGTTGCCACCTGTCCTTCATATGGACGGCCCTGATTGTATCGAGAAATCGTGAATCATGATTCCATTGTGCAAGAGTTTCACGACTCCGGAAACTCCGATATGTTGAACCCCAACTCTCCGGGATCTCTCACCACGCGTCCTCACCAATGGACGGTTCAAAACTCCCGTCGGGGTATCATGGGTCGTGAATTCTTAATGCATAAACTGCTTGTCACCGGAATCCCTGATTCTCCGATGAAAAAAACTCCGATGATGCCCAATCCTTTGCCACCTGTCCTTGCAGATGAACGGTCCTGATTGACTCTCGGGGTTTCGGGACTTACGATGTCCTGAATTCCTTGTCCTCAGGAACTCCGATTTCCTGATCTATGACTTTCGTCCGATCCCTGACACCTGTCCCATGTGAACGAACGGCTTAGATTGACTCTTGAGATTTCGAGACTTTCAAAGTCCCAGTTCTCATGACCTTGAGAATTCTGATTTCCCGATGACCAATATCCCGAGTCTCGCGTGATCTCCGCCACGTGTCCTCCCAGATGGACGGTCCAGACCCCGTCAGGATTTCTCCCCTGCTATTCATGAAATCTTAACCTTCGTGCAACTCTTGCAGATCCGACAGCTCTCAGCGATCTGATCCAAGATCTGATGGCTCCCATAAATCCTCTTCGTGTGCTCCTCCTCCAGAGGCTAATATCTGCGCAACTCTTCCCGATCCAATGGTTTATGGGATTTCTATGTGAGATCCGATGGTTGTCGGTCTCCTTCTTCTGTAGGCTCCTCTTGAGCTCCGGCTGGATGTAGATGCCTCAATGGTCCAAATCTTCCTTCCCCGCCGGATCCGACGGCTCTTATCCTATCGGGAAATTGCATATCGCGATTCCTTAACGCAACGGTTCTACACCCCTGAAATTTCCGATGGGTGAAATCCCGACGCCTTCCTAGAATGTTGACGCTTGTCCCTACTGAGATCAACGACTGGGATCCATTCTCAAGATTTCGAGAACCACAAGGTCTCAATTCCCTGGCTTAACAAAACCCGATGACTCTTCCGGGACTCCTCCTCCGTACACTAGGACTTAAACCCTGTGCAACTTCTCGAGATCTAACGATTGACGAGATTTCACCCGATATCTGACGGCTCAGATCCATTCTCCCGCGTAATAGACAGCTCTCCTATGGGATAATGATCAGTTACATGAAACATTACGTGGTTTTAAAATTTCTCTCCTTGTCATGGTTAAAATCTTCATGGGTCTATAGTTCCTGAGATTTTTCATTATTAAAATCATCGAGGCTTAACATAGGCAAGTAGTTTACACTATTGTCGTGCACTACAAGTCTTCAAAATTTCCTTCGTCCGACTACACATTGGCAGTTCCTCATTCAAGTAAGTTTGATATGAAGTAGGCCTTTTTAAGGTCCTGCAACTGTCCTTTTTGCATTTTATTCGGTATAATTCGTGTAGTTATTAATTCTTACCAACTTCAAGCCTTAGATAGAAGTTTCCCTTAATAATTTCATCGATTTCAAGTGTCTATTTTAACCGAAACTTTCATTGACAAACATTGCTCAGAATAAAATTAATTTATCATCTCTTTTTTTTGTGCTTAATATCTTTATTCAGGTTGCTTTAAGGTTAGCCATTTTGTGGGAAGTGATCCTTCCAACCATCTGGTTTTCAGCCACTATTTTAAAGGAATTCCTTTGAATATTCAGACTAAAACTGTAGTGACCATACATGATCCAGTTAAAGGGTATTGCCTATAGTGTTTACTTGTGATATATGAGATTATTTACTTGGATAAATTAGGGATACTACCTGAGTATATTTTTGGATACTGTATCAGTCATATCAGGTCAAACTAAACATGTTTTGTTTTGTAGTTTAAGCGCGGCTGGAGTTAACACTCGGGGTTTCGGCCCTTAGGCCCAGATTTCGAACTAAGACGCTCTGATACCATATGTAACAACCTAAAATTTCTAAACATCATTAACATTCATAAACATTTCATTTCATAAACTGAAACAATAACTTCTTAGAATAATAGTGATTCTCATAACAGGAACTTCAGTAATCTAGATTTATCATTAAATACTGAATTCATGACAGAAAGAAGTAAACACATAACTTAACAAAGTACCTGGTTCTGATGCTAATCCCTGTTGTCTCTGTACCTTGCTCCTGCCTTCCTGCTACCTGCTCCTCAGATCAATCCTACCCCAAACAAGAAAATAACTGCCCAAAACTACTGTCCTCCCTACCAACTAGGAAAACTACCTAGCTCCAGGATATCTACGGATATCCTAGCCCTCCGTGCCCAAAACCTCCAGCAACTCAGTGCCTCCCCTGATAAAAAATCCACAGTGCCAAAACCCTGTGCTCACAGCAAGTCCAAAAGTCCTCATAAATCTCTGCTCATAACAAACTGCAGTCCTTAGGATCCCTCCTCCGTCGACTGCTCCCCCCTTCGTCAACCTCCACTTTCCCCTTATTCCTCCTTCACTGACTCCTGCAGTTACTCCTTCAAGCACCCTCCGTCCTTCGTCCTTTTCATGAGTTAATGTTTTATCTTCTCGAGATCCATGGCTATCCCTCTCTTCATATGCCACCATTTTTATATCATTTTTCATTGATCTTTTTATTTTATTTCACAGGTCATTAAATGTGATCTGCAGTTTGAATTATTACTCAGTTAACCATAACTAATTTCTTTTAATTAACTTTACTTTATAATCTTTAAGCATGTATCCAATTAGGGTCGTTACAAGGAAGGGGCCAGAGCATATGAATCTGTCAAACCCACTACCATGGGAGTTTTGGGCAAGGCCCATCAGATTCATGCAGTGGTGAATAACCACCAGGCAGAGCACCAGTTGACTGTGCTCAAGATGTCAGGTACTGTCTTTGACCAGGCCCTTAGTGTTTTGATAGATCCGGTGCTATGGAGACTTTCATTTTTGGGGTAGCGCTAAAAAGGATTAGAGTAAAGGCAGTCAAACAGGATGGGTTTAGCTTTGTAGAGATGGCTTTGGGAGACAAACAGAAGGTTATGGGTTGTCCCATTAACCTAGAAGAGTTTTTCACCAGGGCCAACCTGTACGTCATGATCTTAGGATATTATGATGTCGTGATCGGTATGGACTAGTTAGAATCGCATGAGGTGATACTCAACTGTAAGATGAAACAGTTGAGATTGTTGATAATGAGGGACAAAAACGCGTGATTGTAGGTCGGAACCAGGGAGTTTCCTTGAGTTTTATCTCTTCCTTGCAGCTACGGAAGAGCATGTGCAAGGGATGTAATTTTTATGTGATCCTTGCGTTAAACGAGAAGGGAGTAGCGGAAGGTCTAGAACACCTTCCTATGGTGAGAGAGTTTGTGGACATCTTCCTGGAGGAGTTACCTGGGATGCCACTAGAAAGGGAATTGGAATTCACCATAGACATGAAACTGGGGACTGAATTGATAGCAAGAATGACTTATCGAATGTCGACCTCGGAGTTACAGGAGTTGAGAATGCAACTCAAGAAGTTGTTGGACCTGGGACTTATACGTCCGAGTGTGTCACCATGGGGTGCACCTGTTATTTTCATACAAAAGAAGGATGGGTCGTGGATACTGTGCATTGACTACCATCAATTGAACAAGGCAACGATCAAGAATCAGTATTCGTTGCCGAGGATTGATGATTTGTTCGATCAGATGAAGGGTGCTATGGTGTTTTCAAAGATCGATTTGCGATCAGGGTATCACCAGTTAGGGATCAAGGAGGATGGCATCCCTAAGACCGCCTTTAAGACGAGGTTTGGACATTACGAGTTTACGGTTTTACTGTTTGGACTGACAAATGCCCCAGGGGTATTTATGAGTTTGATGAGCGGGGTGTTTCGTGAGATCTTGGACAAGTTCGTCCAAGTATTCATTGACGGTATTTTGATTTACTCTCGAACGACAGAGGAGCATGATGAGCACTTATGCTTGGTACTACATTTTCTGCGATAGCACAAATTGTTTGGGAAATTGTCCAAATCATCGTTTTATCAATCGAGGATTCACTACTGAGGGCATGTCATCTCCGATGAAGGTATCATAGTGGATCCAGCAAAGGTCGAGGCTATTATGGAATGGCCTGCGTCGATGAATTTCAAGGAAGTGTGTAGATTCATGGATTTAGCAGGATACTATCGACGGTTCATCGAGGGATTTTCGAAGATAGAAAATCTGATCACAAAATTGCAGAAGAAGAACAAGAAGTTTGTTTGGACTGAGAAATGCGCGGAAGCATTTCGGAGGCTTAAAGAGTTGTTGAAAACAACACCAATACTAAAGGTCCCTGACATAGACACGGACTTCTTGGTATGCACTAACGCATCCAAGGAAGGCTTAGGTAGAGTCTTGATGCAAGACGGTTGAGAGATCGCTTACATCTCGAGGAAACTGAGAAGGCATGAGGAGAACTATGTGACGCACAATTTGGAGTTTTTAGCCATTGTATATTCCTTGAAGGTTTGGAGACACTACCTTTTTGGATGAAAATTTGAACTAGAGATGGGCCACTGTGGACTACAACACACCTTTATGCAAAGCGACCTGAACACGTGACAATGACGTTGGTCGAAATTTATTAGAGAGTACGACTTCGAGATTACTTACATAAAAGGAACAGTGAACTGGGTGGCAAATGCATTGAGTCGGAGACCACTCATATTTTCGGTGTTGCCTCTTCAAACGAATCTACGTGAAAAGATTCTAGCTTTACGGCACGATGATGACTAGTACAAAGAGGTCGAGGATTTTATCGGACAAAACACAATGATGGTACCAAGATTTGAAGGATTTACATTTAACGACGATGGATTATTAAGGTTTAAAAACTGGATTTTTGTACCACCGAACGACGAGTTGAGGAGATTGATCCTAAACGAGGCTCACGGAGTAGTGTACATGGCCCACCCAGGAGTCACGAAGATGAGGGAGGACCTTAAAACCTTATTCTTCTGGAAAGGAATGAAGTCAGACATAGTCAACTATGTGGCAAGATGTCTATAATGTCAGCAGGTAAAGGATGAACATAGACATCTAGCAGGATTACTACAACCACACACTATTTTGGAATCGAAATGGGAGGTCATTTTGATGGATTTTATTATTGGATTGCCAATGACGGCAAGGAGACACGACTCGATTTTCATGGTAGTTGACACTCTGATGAAGAGTGTTCATTTTATTCTTGTGTGTATGACGTATGAAGCACCTGACATAGCTAGAGTTTTCATCAGTGAGATTGTGAGGTTGCATGGAATACCTAAGAGGATTATATTTGATCGAGGATCTGTGTTTACTGGATGATTTTGGACTAGTTTCCAGGAGGCCTTGGAAACCCAACTTAACTTTAGTACTCTGTATCACCCAAAGATGGACACGCAAACCAAACGAATGAACCAAACCTTGGAAGACATGTTGCGCATGTACATGATGGACCAACAAAAGCGTTGGGAAGAATTATTTCCACTGGTAGAATTCTCTTATAACATCAGTTACCAAAGCACCATTAAGATGGTGCCTTTTGAGTTCCTTTATGGGTGACCATGTCGGACGCCTCTGAGTTGGGATCGGCTTGACGATAGGGTCCTAATGGGACCGGAAGCAATCCAATAAAAAAAAATTGAAGATTAAATGAAAACTATAAGACAAAGGATCAAGGAAGCGCAGGATCGACAGAATATTTATGTCAATGCACATCGTGTCGACCGTAGTTACGATGTGGAAAACAAGCATTTTTGCGGTTGAAACCGTATAAGAGTTCGATCAAGTTTGGAAAAGGAGATAAACTATCTCCTAGGTTCGTGGGATCCTACGAGATTGTGGAAATGGGAGGCTCATGGCCTAATGACTAGCCTTGCCTGATTCTTGAGGCGTATGCATGATGTATTTCACGTCTCTGTTGAGACATTTTTATTAGTGATCCTACACATGTTTTGACTTGAGCACCTTGCAGGTGTCAGATGAGGGTGTGCTCATGGCTGAGTCGATTTGCATCCTGGATCATCACATTCAATAGCTACGGCATCGAACAATAAATGAGGTCAAGGTCCAATGGGACAACTATAGTCTGCACTCAGCGACCTCGGAGGACGCATATGATATGCACCAGCAATTTCCATTTTTGTTGGATAGATAGACTTATGATATTGTGATACACATTATTTTGAAACTTATATACTGTGAAACTTTGGGATGGAGTTTGAATACACTTGCTTGAAAGTGATCTGGAATATTATAATATTGGGCATTTGATTATGATTATGAGGCGTTATGAATTGATGACATGTTGTTTTGTTGTATTGACATAGACAGGTGCTATTGACTCGGCTTTCCTGAGTGTGCAGGATTTTGGACCTCGAGGATGCAGAGGCATCGATGAAACCCCTTGGACTTCGGATCGAGTCAGGGAGTGGACTATTGGGGGTTTGATTTTTGTATATATGACATTTGTGCATCTGATTAGATAATATGATTATGGATATTATTTCTGACATGATTCGTTGATGATGCAGGTTGATGATAGCTTGCTGACAAAACTCACATGTGGAGTAGAGGGGTCACGCATGACTACTAGAGATGTTGAGGGAGAGGTGTGGACAACAACCCTGCCACATCCTACTAGCACTCTCGTCGTGGCTCAAACTATAGGTTAACGATTACCTAGTTCAGGAAGGCCCACGATGTCGTGAGGGAAGACTGTGACAGTTGCTCATGATGATTATAAGGGGGGTGCAATAAATTAGGGGACTTATTCCTTAGAGGCCCTCAGTCTCCCACAAGATCACCTGATGGAGTATTGACTCTAGAGGATTTTGATGTCTACCAAGTCAGTCAAGAGGCGAGTGGCACCCTTGGAGCACGTAGTGCGTCCTGAAGGGCATGTCGCGCAAGAAAAATAAAAAGAGGTGAGTGGCACCCTTGGAGCACGTAGTGTGTCCTGAAGGGAACATCGCACAAGAAAAATGGAAAGAGTGATGCAGGAGCATCGTAAGCAGCTAGGTAAGTGAGCATAAAGGCGAAAGACAGTTGGGAAAGTGACAGCATGCATTTTGAAATATTTTGAAAGTTTAAATGAGCGGATATTAATGTAATAGCTAGGAGGCGTACTTGCATTTATGTCCAGATGTTGTAAAGAGATCTTGAGTGATTTTCTCTCATCTGTCAGATGTAATAAACATTAAGTCTGATTAATGAAAGTAGGTAGCTTTGAGTTAATAGATTAGACAGTTTTAGAAGCGTAAGAGGGAAAACGGATATAGACACCCTCGCCCTTGTATCATTGTATCATTAGCATAGAACAGAAGAAGAGATTTCATAAGTTGTTGAGTTTTCGCAGAGAGTTGTAGAGAAGAACCCATGTACAGGAGCACTTGAGTTAATATATGAAGCTTTGACTCAGATTTCATGGTGTTATGATGTTTATTGTTTACATTTGTTGAATGGTATGCTTACAGTTGTTTTATTTTCTCTGTTATGCATTTGTTTCAATGCTATGATGTGTATTTGATTTCATGTTGAATGTATGAAGTCTGAGAGAGGAGAAGAATGAGTTTCAATTATTTCTCTTCCTGAGAGAGTTCCTACAAGGAGTGCAGTGAAGCGTCTGCAAGGTGTGCATTGACAAGGTTCTGAGTTTACCTCAGAAAGATCAGGAGGGATACCATTGTTCTCATACCAGTAGAAATGCAAGTGAAGCACAGAGCCGTGCAAGGTGTGCGCAGGCTAGTTGGGGCCTTATAAGTTATTAACTAAGGTTGAAGGGTGAAGGAATACTGTTGCAGAGAGTGCACAGAGTCGAAGAATCAAATAACTAGGAGTTATTTGAAAGATTGTCACAAGAAGTGCGTGCAAGAGTCCTTTTGAGACTTGAGTTCCTTTTTCAACCATAAGCTCAGGATAGATAGGGGTCGTTGGATCCAGTCCAACGAGAGTCGTCAGATTTCTAGCGAATTCTCATTTTAGGAATTCGGGGATCGAAGCGACAAATGATTTGGGATCAAGAGTTTCAAACTCCCGGTGCCCGAAAGCCCGAACGAACATAGGCCATCGAATCAAGGGAGGCTTATAGTTGTTGATCCTATTGGAGGTTCCATTTCAGATTTTGGGGTTTTGAAGTGGTAGAGCAATGGCTGTCGGAGGTTCGTTCAAGTACCGAAAGCTGAAAAATTGTGTGGACAGGTGGCAAGGATCCACATCATAGACTTAGTATAGTGGAGAAGACAAGTGGTGTGTACTCGTGACACAAGGGAAGTCAACCTTCGTTGAACATTCTGGGTTTTGGAGGTTAGAGAGCCAGGAACCTTGCATCCGGATCCATGAAGTCGCGAAGTCCGAAATTGTCTTTCGAGAAAAGTCTCGATCATAGTTGTTGGAGAGCCAGCCTTCATTGAACACATCGGGGTTTGGCGTTTCGGAATTTCTGAGGACAAGGAGTTGGGATCCTTTACATTGGATATCCTGAAGTCCTGAAACGCGTCACAACTTTGGAGGAGAAAGCAGCCAAGGATTTCAGAATTTCAGGTTTCGGAGGGTTGAAGAGCCAGAAACTCGACAACATAATTCGCAAAGTCGCAAAACCCAAAATCCTGTTTCGCAAAAGGTCGCGAACACATTTGTGGTCAAGTGAGCAGAGTTAGTGCCTGGTGTTTTCTCACGCAGGCATAAATCATAAGGACCTGTGGAATACACCGTCGTGTGTGTGAGGTATTCCCTGTGGGGGAATAAAAAAATCAATCAGACTCAGGGGAAGATTTAGAATGATCCTGTGCAGATCTTGGCCCGAGGTTCGTAGGGTCTACATCATTTTGTATCAAATCATAGAAAAATTTATTTTCTTTCTGTAGCAGAGAGAAGGGAGAAATCTTACAGCCATGCCATCGAGAAGAAGAGACAGGAAATTACCAGATCCAACAAGGGAAAGGGAAATGTGCGAACTACGTTCTATACTTGATGCTATGGAGACAACACAGAGGTGCACAGTTGACGTTGGGGATATCAGCAAAGATGAAAGTGAAAATGAGGTTGAATACGAAGAAGTTGCAGCCGAAGATGCTGCTGAAGAATGTCTATTCAAGGTTGTTGCGAGGATAGGTGCCAGAGAAAAAATGGACATTCCAGTGTATGAGGGGAACTTGGATGTTGAAGAACTTCTAGACTAGATTAGAGCTCTAGACAAATATTTTGACTATGAGGATGTTGAGGAAGACAAGAAAGTCAAACATGCCATTACTAGACTTAAAGGGCATGCAACACTATGGTGGGATGAACTGCAGGTTGACAGACACTACAAAGGCAAGAAGAAAATCAAAAGCTGGGATAGAATGGTTGCAAAGATGAAAGCCAAATTTATACCCAAGGATTATCAAATCACTCTGTTTCGGAGGATGCAGAATTTGAGACAGAAGATGGGTTCAGTAAAGGAATACACTGAATAATTCTACAGGATAAACATCAGAGTAGGTCATCGGGAAAGCGATGATGAAAAGGTTGCTAGGTACATGAATGGTCTGAGATATGACATTCAAGATGAGATGAGCATGATGACCCTTCGGAATGTGGAAGATTCTTATCATATGGCTCTGAAATCTGAAGAGAAGTTGAGTCGGAAGCAAGGTCAAAGAGGCTAAGGTAGAAATCAAGCCAGAGGCAAAACAATTGCCCAAGATAGAACTCAGAAATCTAAAGAAGAGGGGAAGAAACCTCAAACTCAACCCGAGAGAGGGGGAATTTCACAAGGAAGGAAGTATGTTGATAGAAACAGTTTTCCTCGAGCCAGAGGAAGAGGAAGAGATAGAGGTGGTGAAGTGAAATGCTTTGTCTGTGGAAAATCAGACATAAATCCTATGAGTGTCCAGATAGGAAGAAAGATGTTGGTGAAACTCACATTGCCAAAGCTCAAGGGTGGAATTTTGAGGCAGAAGATGCTGAGGGCGGAAGATATTTAATGAAGAGGAAAGTTCTCTTAACACCGGAGAAGGAGGCAGAGAACCCAACCCAAAGAAACAGTTTGTTTCGGACTGCTTGCAAAGCTAAGGATAGAGTATGCAAGGTCAGATAATCTTGTATCTACAGAGTATATAAGGATAGATAATATCGTATCTACAGAGATGGTAGAGAAGTTGTAGCTGGAGACTGTTGTACATCCAAGCCCATACAGAGTTTCATGGCTACAAAAAGGACATCAAGGAAATGTCACTAAACAGTGTTTAGTTGAATTTAAAATAGGAGGATATAAGGATGAAATATTATGTGATGTCAGTCCCATGGATGTTTTTCATATATTGTTTGGTAGACCATGGAAATATGACAGGAATGTGATTCATGATGGGAGAAAGAACACATACACCCTGGAGAAAAATGGTAGGACTCACATGTTGTTGTCAATTAAGGATAAAGAAGTGAAAACAGAGACGAGCAACACTGTACTTCTCATGAGTGGGAAGGAAATTCTTAAAGAGGTTAAGAAGAAGGAATACACACAATTTATTGTGGTCAGGAAGCCCAAAATTGTTTTGACCAGTACGAGAATGGATGATTTACCAGAAGGCATCTAGAAGTTGTTGGGAGAGTTTGTTGATATAGTAGTGGACGAACTACCTTGTTCGTTGCCACCTATCAGGAGTATAATACATCACATAGATCTTATGCCTGGATCCATTTTACCAAACAAAGAAGCGTACAGATTGACGCCGCAGGAAAATGAAGAAGTTAAGAGATAGGTCCAGGACTTAATGGACAAAGGATTGATTCGAGAAAGCTTGATTCCATGCGTTGTTCCGACAGTGCTCAGCCCAAAGAAATATGGAGACTGGAGGATGTGTACAGAATCAAGGGAAATCAATAAGATTACCATCAGATACAAATTTCCATTGCCAAGGATGGACGACTTGATGGATTGCTTTAGTGGGGCAAAGTTTTTTTCAAAGATTGATTTGAAAAGCAGGTATCATCAGATTCAAATGAGAGAAGGTGATGAATGGAAGGCAGCGTTCAAGATGAATGAAGGTCTGTATGAATGGATTGTCATGCCATTTGGCTTAACGAATGCGCCTAGTACTTTCATGAGATTGATGAATGAAGTCTTGAAGGATTTCATCGAGAAATTCGTCATTGTATATCTTGACGATATATTAATTTTCAGCAAGATAGAAGCAGAACACTTAAAGAATTTAGCTGCAGTAATGAGGAGATTACAACAAGAGAAATTGATGATTAATGTGACGGAATCGTCATTTATGAGGACAAAACTCATTTATTTGGGTTTTGTTATCTCTGCAAATGAATTGAATATGGATCCAGAAAAGGTAAATGCGATTAAGAATTGGCCATCACTGAAGAGCATATTTGAATTTCGAAGCTTCCATGGTTTGGCTAGCTTCTACAGGAAATTCATTTGAAATTTCAGTGGAATTAGCGCACCGATGATGGATACGGTGAAGAGAAGACATAAATCTTTTCACTGGATAGAGGAAGCAAAGAAGAGTTTCAATCTGCTGAAGAAGAGGATCACTAAACAACCAATTCTGGTTTTGTCGTATTTCAACAAGACATTCCAGGTCAGGTGTGACACGAGTGGATTTGCAATTGGAGCAGTCTTGAGCCAAGAGGATAGGCCGATCATGTACTTCAGTGAAAAACTGAATGAAGCGAAGGTTAAATACTCCACATATGACAAAGATTTCTATGTGGTCATACAAGCGCTTAAGAAATGGAGACATTAGTTGGTTCCCAAGGAGTTTATTTTGTACAGTGATAATCATGCTTTACAATTCATGACTCAACAGGAGAAGTTGAACCAAAAACATGCTAAATGGGTTGAATACATGCAGAATTTTACTTTTGTGATTAAGCATATTTTTTGAACTACTAACAAATTTGTTGATGCTTTGAGCAGGAAATGTTTTCTTATGCAGGAATTCAGAGTCAAGACTTTGGGTTTTGATAACCTCAAAGAAATGTATAGGGATGACCTAGATTTTAAGGAAGCCTATGAGGCATATGAGAATCCAATTCTCAGGGAAAAAAACCAATGGACCGAGTATATGATCCAGGATGGATTATTATTCAGGGGCAATCAATTATGTATTCCAAAATGCTCCATTAGGGAGAATCTGCTGAAGGAAAAACACAGTGGAGGATTGGTCGGACACTTCGGTCATGATAAGACGTTCTCAAAATTGAATGACTCATATTTTTGGCTAGGGATGATGACAGATGTTAAGAAGTTTGTGGACGGATGCATAATTTGTCAGCACACAAAAGGAAAAAGGAAGAACATAGGGTTATACCAACTATGTAAGAACCTAAACTTAATTAAGCCTAAAAAAATTCATACAATTACACATAAAATTTCTTTCCATGCATAAGTAATTCATTAATCATCATATAAACAACATAAATTAATTTATGAACAACAATCTAATAAATTACATCACAGAATATAGATACATTACATAACAAAATATAGATACCTCTGGCTGATGTTGTTATCCCAATATCCGGCTATCCTTTATGTTGCTTTGCCTAGCCTTCTGCTTTGACCAAACCCTGCCCAAACCGACTAACCACCCAGCCAGCTCTAGGATACCGTGAGGAATCCTGGCCCCCGAGCCCAAACAACCCGGTGCCCCCTGTAATGGTTCAACAAAACTCCAAGACCAAACTCCCAAAACCATAAAATATCCAACAGCCAGCATGCAGTCCTCTCCTCCCAATTTTTTCATAATCATCTCTCGTAGGACTCTTCCCCGTCATATCTCCCCCCATTCACCAACTCCCTATCCTCCATTAATTACCTTATCCTCCCCTTTATTACCTTATCTCATTCCTTTATTACCTTATTCCATTCCTTTATTACCTTATCCTTCCACCCCATGCTTCATTCCCCCCTTGCATACGTAAAGTCTTATTATAATAATTTAAAGTTATTCAGCCATTTAATTCATTACCCAAATCTTTGAATGTGTTAATTAATTAATTAATTAATTAATCGACATTTATTAAACAATAAATAAATAAATAAATAATAGTATTAATAGTTAATCATTACTTAACTAATACACATTAAGACAATTAATTATTTAATTAACTATACTTAATAAACCCTATGCAACTATCTAACCAAGGTTGTTACATACACCCACCCTTCAGGAAACTTCGTCCCGAAGTTAAGGTATTTAATGATACAAAGGAAAAGAAACATGGTTCACACATTCATAACAATTAACCGACATTATTAGTAAGTAAGCCAAGAAAACTCATACATACTAGTGTACATGTGCAAGCAATCCATGTGTAGCTAGTACATGCAAGTCTCGTGCATGTACTAATAATCAATAACTATCACCCTTATAGTAATTTATGTATGCAT
>CBVK0102924401.1:0-32185 GCA_900067695.1 Picea abies
AAATAGGGAAACGTCGTATGGTACAATCGATGACGTTTCATACCCATTTTGGTGCGTTTTGGGTACTGGTACAACACCCAAGGGGCCGTTTCCTGCAACATAGTTATTTACTTAATACTATTAGTATTTAGTGTCATTGTAATGGATTTTGTTGTTTGAAATCGTTGATTTTCATGTTTAAGTGGTCAATATTTTTGAATATTTTAAATTTAAAGAGAAATTCAATAGTGTTTCAAGTTTGACCAAAAATGGGATGGAAGAAGAAACACTTGTTTCCATTAGTCATAGCAATCAACCAATTAAGAAGGATACAAAGGCTTTTCTAGCAATGGCAAGGAGATGGTGAAGAAGTGGTCTTCCCAATCAATGCATCCCATCAAACCTTTGCTTGCATAGGTAAACATGAAAGCCTACCACACAATGTACCATTCAAAACTCCTTACATAGTTTAGTTCCATAAATCATAAACAACAAACATGTTGTATTTTAAAATTGCACCAAGTCATATATTATGCACCAAAAGCTATTTTCCCTTAACAAGAAGGTATTCAATGAATACATCGTAGCATAATTCAACTCCACCTAATACATAATAACAAGTCATGAAAGGGAATGAAACTGAGTAATGGAACTAAGGGAATGAAACTAAGTCATGATCAAGCAAGTAAAACATAAAGGCTCATTTGACTTATCCATTTCAAAAGAATGATTAGGGTTTCCAAGCAAATGAGGAACCAAGGTCTATGCAAACCCAAAAATAAGCATATTTAGACTAAAAACATAAAAGAGGGTCCCCAAGTTTTGCTTAAAACATAGCAGGGTTTTCATACACATTAGAGGTCACCTAAGGTAGAGTGCATGAGATCAAGAAACACTAAGCACTGAAGTTGTAATAAACTACATATAGTTTCTAACCTTCATGATTTCAATTGAATCAACGTAAGTTTGCTACACATAAATGAAATAAAAAATAACTTATTGAAGAGACATTCATCCATTATGAAATAGTTGCCATGAATAATAATGCAATGGTTGAGGTAGGTTAGTTTTCATCAACTTACATCTTTAATTCTAATTATTACGATAACCACTTTCATGACTTGGTGGAACTCTAGATGGAATCATCATGGTCTTCAAAGCTTTCGCATTGTGCTAATGACCCCACACTCTTCAACATGAAAGAGATCTTGACTGCCATAATGCTTTCAATTAGGCATCATTCACCCTACCAACCTCTCATACCTATGTTACACCCTGATGTCTTGATAGGTATTGCCATCCTTTGATGGTTGCATTGGATTTATGATTTCACATAACAATGAATGCACTAATATGGGTTAGGGTAAGAGTAGAATCAATACATGTTTCTTTACCTTATTGCTTTTATGCTCAGATACCTTGAACAAATAAGAAAAGAATCTTTGCACTTCATGTTCATGTCACAACAAAATGCAACAAAGATTTTGGCCTCGCCCAGTTTGTCGCCATTTGTTGAACCATCAACAATGCCCATAAGTTTTGAGCAAAACTTGGGGACCCTCTTTTATCTTATTTAGCATGAATATGCTTCCTTTTGGGTTTGTATAAACCTCAGTTCCTCCTTTTCCTCGCAACATTGATAACTCATTTGAAATGTATAAGTTAGATGGGCATTCACGTTGTACTTCCTTGATTATTGCTTAATTTCATTTCCATTAATGACTTCAACTAGTGCATTCTCGATCACTTTTTGGTTCACTCAATTAATCAAATTGTACCCCTAGTATTTAGATCGGGCCTAACTTCAAAATTAGGGCCCTTCCCTTTCTTTGATTGCTGAAACCTTGCCCAACTTCAAAATCAAGCCCCTTCCCTTCCTTTGATTATTGAACCCTTTCTTGATTTCTGAATTGGGATCTCGATGGTTAAAGTTATAAATTCAAGTCCTTCAATTCTAAGTGAAAGTTTGAAATTATGTTTTCCCTTGGAATTCCACTCTAATTTTCTAATAGGGCTTGATTTGACCTTGATTTGGAAAACGATCCCAATTTGTCAATCTAGTATCATATTTGCGTATAGTGCTTGATTTCTCTCTCGATTTCATGATTGGGTCCAATTGTTAAGTCGAACCTCCTGTCAACCCACGATTCAGATTTCAAGTAGAAAAAGTGATCTGAGCCTAATTTCGAAGTCCGAGAGAATTGAAAAGATGAAGGAACGAGGCTCAATCACAATGTTGAACTTTGGCTTTGAAAAGGAAGATTTTAAACATAGACTCTTAAGAATCCCGACCCATTCATAAAAGTGTTGGATCTAATTTCGCTAACAAGTTGTGAATTTACCCCCTATGATATATCACAACTCCCCTAGTGGGAATAATAGTGCAACCCATTGATTAGCAAGATTGGAATCATTTAGAATGAATGCATTTGTCTTGAAGTGAATGAAAATTGAGAATGTGAATGATAAGGGATCACTACCGTGGAATGCAAAGAGTTGTTGTAGAAAGAGAAATCATAATCATCCTAGTGCATCAAACCATCATTATCCTATGTAGTACCCAAAAGTAATTTTAACTATAAGATTAATGAGATTTATAAGATGTTTAAAATTTCTGGTTTGATGGAGATTTTGCATTTTTTGTTCTTCCTTTCATAATCATAGTCTATTCCTCTTCATTGATAAAGAAGGGCTTCGAGTGGCCATTTGCAAGCACCATTAGCCATCCATTGTCTTCTCACAAAAAGGGAAACTAAAGTTCATCGATGTGTTTCTTAGTATCCAAGGGGCATTCATGTTCTTCCAAGTAAAAATGGAGGAGTAAGGATGGCGCATGTCTACCTCTTGTTGTTTTACATTCATTGATGTGAGACCATTATAAGTATTGTGTACAAAATTGGAACACAAAAACCTTAAGCTTGCCTTGGGCTTATATCGTTTGTTAACCATGTTTCAGACTCCTAAACAACCCAAACACTTTCATTACATTACCACCATAACTTTGTTGTTGTTATACACCATTCTACAAGGGATCTAAGTAATGATGTAGCCCTTGTATTTGTTGGGTATGTGTTATATTCTTTGCAAAATTGGTGTTAAATTTATAAGTAGCTGCAAGAGCCATTCTCCTGGAGGATGGCTAAGATCCTAGACGAGATCCGGGGCCCCCAGTGCACTCCTGCGGTACTTGGTTTGGGACCAAACAGTCAGTGCCATGGCAAAAGGCCCTTGTTAGGGCCCCCAGTATACGACTGGGGTTCTTGGTCTAGAACCAAGCAGTAAAGACCCCTGAGAGGGCCCCCAGTATACGACTGGGGTTCTTGGTCTAGGACCAAGCAGTTAAAGCCCCTAGATAAGCCTAGGGCCCCTGGAAATGTCCAGGGTACCCATGCATATGGCATGGGTTGATCCTTGGTCTTTGACCTTGGTGGATAAGACCCCAGAAAAAGTTCTGGGGCTACTTGATCCTCGATCAAGTATTTTGTTGGTACATGACCTTCCTTGAAGAAGGACATAACCACATGAGGGATAAGTCCCATATGCAAATGATGATTAAGTAATAAGTTCACTATAAAAATATGAAGGAATGAGTATTGCCACCTTGCTAACCCTCCCTTACCTTTACTTGTGTTGGTTTGGGGTTTTTATGTTATTTTTGTTTTAAGGGTAATTTAAGTTTAAATTAAAATGTTTATTATATCATGTTTAAATTACCTAATTTAAACATGATAATTTAATATTGATTTTAATCTAACTTTGCCCTAACCCAAACTATAAATAAGAACCCTCTCCTCCCCTTTCAACATCATTATCTTGTGTTTTTGGAGTGTATGGATCTTCTCCTATCTGCGGCCCTCTTCTACTGGTGCTTCCTTGCTGCGGCCTCCTGTGTGTAGAGCCTCCTTGCTGCAGCCTCCTGTGTGGTAGAACCTCCTAGCTGCGGCTTGTCCTATTTTTGTTGCAGGGTTTGTGTGGTGTGTGGCAGTGGCAACCCTTGAGGGCTGTTAGGGTGCGGCCTCTCTGTGCTTTGGCTGTGATAACCTTGCTGTGGAGGGTGCGGCTCCTTCTCCCTTCTGCTGTGGCTGAGTTCTAGGGTGCGGCCCTCCTCTACTCTGCTGTGTGAAGTGCCTACAGGCTGCGGCCTCTCCATCTCTGCTGTTGCTGGGATCTTTATTGGGTGCGGCCCCCCTATCTGTTCTGCTGTGCATACTGTGTGAGGTATGGGCCTTCTTAGATCTGCTGCTGTGTGGGGAATATAGGCTGCGGCCTTCTTTTCTGTTGTGGGCTGAAAGTAGAGGTTGCAGCCCTCTCTTTTCTGGTGTGTTATGAGCCTCTAGTCTGCGGCCTACTTCTGTCTGTTGTGTTGAGCCTGTAGAGTGTTGTCCCTCCTTATTGTTTCTGAGGAAAATCTATAGGGTTTACCCACAGTCCTTCTGCATATTGCCTTGTGAGTTTTAAGCTTCTTTTGATGGTTTTGTCTTTGTGAGGGCTCTTGGTTTTATCCTTTTGGTGGCAAGAAAGTTTTTCATATTCTGGCAAGAGATCCACTTTATATGATGGATCTATGAACTGAACCTTGTCTGAGCATACTACAAATGGTTCATCTCTTGTGGTTACTGTGCCTTCTTCAGAGGTAAGGTTGCTGTACCAGGTAAGCTGCCTACTCATCGTTTTCAGATCTGGATATTGTCTTAACTTCAGTACTGTTTGATCCATTTGTTTTTGTACATCAGCTTTTAGATCTGGGTTATATGCATTGAGTTTATTTCTGTCCACAAGTTAA
Organism: Picea abies; assembly: GCA_900067695.1. Classification (NCBI taxonomy): domain Eukaryota; kingdom Viridiplantae; phylum Streptophyta; class Pinopsida; order Pinales; family Pinaceae; genus Picea; species Picea abies. Next base: position 4,763 of record CBVK0102924401.1, read on the forward strand.
CTTACTGTCTATGATCAGATTGTGTTAGATCTATATATCTGTGAAATGTTTCTTGAGTTTGGCATTATAGTTTTGTTTTACTATCTAGTTTCTATACTTAACTATTAACTGTTCAAGTAGCAGAGTTCTTGTTTGATTTCTGAACCGTAGATCTGAGTTCTATCTCTAATTGTCAGATCTAGTTACTGAGATTATTAAATCTAATTTACTGTCTCATTTCAGATCTTCTAGATCTGTATACTGGTTAAAGTTTTGAGTTTCTAAAATTAAAAGATACTACTGTTTTGCTTCTTTATCCTAATTCTAACAATTGGTCCCATGTACTATACATTGATATGGGAGCAACGGGGGGTGGGGGACCCGATTTTGTTTTTGGCGGTTTTTGCTTCTGTTTTTAGCGGTTTTTCGGCACATGGTTTTTGCTAATGGTTTTCTAATTCCGGTTAAGGAATTGGGGTTGTTGACTAATCTGGATCAATGGATTAGGGGTTTGGATGTCGTGGGATCCTATATATATCGTATTGTAAACAATGAAGAGGATGATGAATAAAAATATTAGAGGTGCGACTCTAAACAGGTTGTTGGTTTTTGATTTGGGTTTCCAGGGTATAATACCGGGTTGTAGAATGCACTTCACTTCTCTCGGTTAAAAGAACAAAAACAAGAACAAAAAAAAAGAAAAACAAGAAAATTCTTCGTGTTACCGGAAAGTGCCTAATTAGTGATGCCTTAATTAAATTTTGCAATTCATAGTAACTGATCTCAGTTGACACTGATTAGTAACAGAAAGATAACTAAAAATGCGCAACTACATGATTCAACATGATTCACCAGACAAGGACTGTGTTGGATGTGATCAGACTGAGGGATATCTTCTTATGGAAAAAAGAAAAACCTTTCAATTTCTTTTGAGATAGCACCTTATACCATAAGCACAATCTCATTAGATTTATTTCACATTCATTGTAAGCTTGACAAGGGTCACGACATCCATGCTAAGACTAATGGATTAAGCATAAAGAAAGAAATTAAGATTAATTTGTTATACAGTGATTGGGATGGGGAATTGTCATAGCAATGAGTGAAATTCAACTTTGTCATAGCATAAAATTCTCAAGAAATTCAGACAACATTAATTAAAAAAAAATTGTGACTACTTACCTTACACACAAAATATTATTTGTAACATCACATGTGACTAAAACTCGACCCTCGACTAACTCGACCTAAAATAAAACCCTAGGGTTTTGCGGATGCGAAAGTGTATTCATCTAGGGTTTAATAGTCATTGCCTCTTTTATTTCTTTGCATTAGGGTTTCAGTGATTCTTTGGCGCAGTAGTTCGAAGCAGAGGGGCGGAGCCGGAGCAACAGCGAGGTGCGGAATCTTATCAGCGACAATGGTACCTGCGGAATCCCATTTTGTTCTTTCTGAATGGTTCTATATTATGATGAAGCTGGGTTTGATAGGTCTTCAATTATTGTTGCAATCGCAGTAGGGTTTTGATTTGATGGACTGGGATTTGATGGGCTCTCAGGGTTTTTGACGTTTTTAAATGGGTTTTTTGTTGATATCTTTTTTTGAGAGTCATTTGTTGGGGCAACAGGAATCAAAGTAATGGCCAGCTATGGGGTTTATCTGGTCAATGGGTCGATGGGCCTTAATGTTTTCTGAATTGCATATCTATCGTTAACTTCTAATATGTCTTCAGCTTCAGATGTAAACTTTCTGGCTATCATGTGAATGTGTACTTTATATGTGGGCAGTCGCCTGCTATATCATGTTTGATTCTATGTTTCAGTGATTCTGTCTTAATTTGTTTGGCAGGCAGCACACAAAATACACAATTATTTTACATTTCCACACATGATCAATATCACAAATTTTAACATAGGGTTTTCTTTCTCTATCCTGGAGTTTGCGTGTTTTGTTTAATTTCATCCTACGAGCTCCATATGATCTGATAGATTAGTTAGGAGATAATAAATTTCAGCCACAAAAGCTGATGGCCAGTTTATTCTATTGAATTTAGTTCCATTTATCCTGCTACAAAATTCTAGGTGACGATTCTTTCATATGTTCGTATATCTGAACAATTCCAAAGGACTATATTTCCTCCCTTAGAAAACATTCCCTCCAGCAGAAACTAAACCTGAACAGAGATACCAAGGGCACAGTATGAATGCATCCTGATACAGTGTGTCTCCTAATATGGTGTTACTTGCCTACATATGAGAATTTCCAGTGTCTGCATGTTTTTTAAATATTTTTGAGCTTTGTATGTTTTAGATGTTTTCCAGCTGTAGAAAAACTTAAGTCTGCTTTCAGGTAAAACTTATGCAATGTTACTTGGGGGACGCTTCCTCCCCTGTGTGGGTGGGGGACGTGCCCCTGCACATATCACATGGGTAACTCCTGGTGAAACGTTCCCTATGGTGGTTGACGTGGAGAAAAAGAAGGTGTGGTTGACGTGGACAAAAAGAAGGTGAAATGCAAATGCTTCACCTGAGGAGGGAAATGTTTTAACCTGTGCTTTCTGTTACTTGGTACCGGGATTTTCGGAGCCTCACAGTTGGCAGCACTTCTGTTGTACCAGCGCATCATCTTATCCTCTTTTAGCGTTCTTTAGCTAGACATTCAGCAGCTTGTCTCTAGCCTATTCTTATATCTTATTATATTTCTGCCTTTAGCAGTGTTCTAGTAGATAGCTTGGGAATAAAATTAGAATTTACCATTTTCATGGGGATGATGTTCTGGAGCTCCAACTTCTTACGATTTGTTGCTTGTCTCTGATTGCTAATTCCTCTGCAGCAGAGAGGAATTGGTCCACATACAGCTTCATTCACTCTATCAATAGTAATAGACATACCCCTATAGTAATAGACATACCCCTAGGGGAGTGGAGAAGCTCGTTGCAGTTCATAGTTCCCTACATCTTCAGCATAGGGAGACAACAGAGTATTGGAAGGGACCAGTGAGATGATAGGGATGTGGATCCAGAAGAGGATGCACAGAGATGAATTGGAAGAACTGAATGAGGTGCAGCAGGGTGACATTCACATGGATGGTGCTGGTGCCTTCCTACAGCAGATGGGTGCAGAGGACTAGCGGCTTGAGCATCGATGCTTATTTGATTCCGTTTTTCTTACTATTAGGTTTATGTTATGAATCATAACATACTTTGACTATTACTTTTAGGTTTAGAGTTGGACATTAATGACCCACACTTTACTAGTTACTAATTACTTAATACTATTATATTCAGTGTCATTGTAATGGATTTTGTCATTTGAAATCGTTGATTTTCAAGTTTCATTGGTCAATATTTTTGAATATTTTAAATTTAAAGAGAAATTCCATGTTGTTTGAAGTTTGATGAATTCTGATTGTTTGTGGGGTGGCCTGTTCCTTACCAATCAGTTAGAGTGAGCCCTATTTCTAGCATCCCTTCCTGCCCTTGCTTTCCTTTTTCTAACCAACGAGCTCTATTACTAGCATCCCTTCATGTCCTGGCTTTCCTTTTTCTAACCAACGAGCTCTATTACTAGCATGATAGCATCCCTTCATGCCCTGGCTTTCCTTTTTCTAACCAACGAGCTCTATTACTAGCATCCCTTCATGCCCTGGCTTTCCTTTTTCTAATCAACGAGCTCTATTACTAGCATCCCTTCATGCCCTGGCCTTCCTTTTTCTACCCAATGTATATCCCGGTGTGAAGTCTTTTGGTGCAGGAAGGTGCCCGATAGGCAGCAGGGATCAGACACGTGCCAACTTACATGTCATTGTAAACATTTGTTTGACACTTTCATTGTTCATGTTTTTGATTAATTCAACTTGAAATTATAAGTGACATTATTTTCATATATTTAGTTCTTATATTTGTAGGATTTTAGATGGGTTCCCTTATGCTGGGCATGTGACCCTGGTGTCTCCCACAATGTTCCCTAAAATTTGTGGGGTGTCTCCACATGTCCCTTGGATTTGTTTCCCTGTTTCGATATCTCCCCTCCTGGAAATTTGATGAGACATTGGTTATGTCTTTTATAGACTCTTGGAAAAGACGAGTGATTGTAAGGAGTGTTTAATGTTCATTAAAAACGTTCAAGAATTATACATTCTCAAGCCAAAGGATGGCTGCCACACAGGCCCCCTTATCTACATAAAGCAAAGAGGGCAAGTATCCTTTTTGGCTCTAATGTGGACTCTAGAGAGAGTCTTGTTAGAATTTTAGGGTAATTTTAAAATCAGCAGTCTCTTTTATTTTCAGTGAAAGGTTTTTCTTTTTTCCATAAGAAGATATCCCTCAGTCTGATCACATCCAACACAGTCCTTCTCTGTTGAATCATGTAGTGGAATGCACATTTTTAGTTATCTTTCTGTAACTAATCAGTGTCAACCGAGATTGGTTACTATGGATGGCAAAATTTAATTAAAGCACCACCAATTAGGCACTTTCTGGTTACACGAATAATTTTCTTCTTTTTCGTTTTTTTGTTCTTGTTTTTATTCTTCTAACTGAGAGAAGTGAGGTGCATTCTACAACCCAGTATTAAAGAGATTGTAACATCCGCCCATGTCTGTAACATTGACATCAACATATGTCGCCGAATAAAATATGTTATACAAAACTAAAAATATGGTAATGATAAATATAATTTGGGCTAGATAATAATAATCATTCACAAATATTTATACATATATAGAACACAATAAAAACAAATCAGATCAATGATTGGAAGATGAGGAAACTGAGGCAATACTATTTGGCACCATTCCTCGCTGTTTATTTTATATCAACCCACAGTATCAACAGTGAGATACATGGTACCAAGCGCACACACATATATCTATCTTAACTCAAGATCTTTTAAGCACAGAAAGATTTGCATCTCAATTACTTTTTTATCTCTTTCAGTGCTTAATAGATCTGGAGTTAAGATGGATCTATGCTGGTTTAACACCATGGGTGTTTGAACAACGAATGTCAAAATGGCCTATCGGAGGTTTACAGAATTTCATGTTGGGTTCACCTCCATATTTTTCAGCATCTTCCTTACATTTATATTGTTTGTCCTTTACCCTTTCCATTATTATTCAGGACATAGAACGGGTCCAAAACATGGTCTGTGTGAATAGACCTATTGCATGTCTTTTTCCTATTCTTGCCAAAATAGAGGCTTGTATTGTTCCAAATCAACCCCAGGATGAGTAGTTTCCCCATAATTGACCCTTCTTATCCCTACAATCATATGAATTTTAGGATGAAATTGTTACTTAGAAAGTTTTGGCAAATATTTCATTCTATTTAGTGACTTACATATTGTAGCCATGGTTGTTACAGTGCCAATGTCATAGGCTTCCAGTATGTTGCAATTGGCCTGATCTCTTGATTGATGTATACTCTAGTCTTCTTCAGCAATTTGCTCTGAACAATTCACCTAAAGGTCATGTACTGGTTGGTTATGCCTTGTTTGTGGTCTTGAGAACAGACACCCTTCTCAGGCCCCCGAAGACAGTCTAGTCATCTACACAAAAGAAAAAGTGCTGTAGTTTGAAACATGAAAAGATTGGATAATTACTAGACATTGCACATCCATGCCTTTGTAAAATTTTAGGTTAATTACTATATTCACAATTTGTACCAATGGTTTATAAATCCGTGTCTATTTATGATGTTTTATTGAGATTTTGATGTTTTTCAACATATTCATATATTATTGCCCTTAGGTGTACTTTCTTGCACCTAAATTTAGTTCCTTGAACTTTAGTTTATATCTTGGCTTATATTACTATACTTGGATTGCATGTGGAAGTTTTACTTTAGAAGCCTCTGGTAATTTGTCTATAATCAAGCGCTTAAGCAATTCTTCAGCCATCTTCTTGGTGATGGTTGTCGTGGAAACTCTTGGTGCCTCTTTTGATGGCCATTTTGTTTATTATAGTAATTAAAATTGTGTTTTTGCAGCCGTCACACAAGACTTTTCGCATCAAGAAGAAGCTGGCCAAGAAGATGAGGCAAAACAGGCCTATTCCTCACTGGATCAGGATGAGGACCGACAACACCATCAGGTAAGGTGTTTTTTCTTTAATCTACTCGTTTGTTTTTCTTAATATTTTAGTAACCAAATTATATTTTAATATCTTCATAATTTGTAGTTATAGTTATTTGGATTTTCTGATTTCAGATTTTGTTTGCACTAGATTTTTTCTTTAATCTACTCGTTTGTGTTTTCTTAATATTTTAGTAACCAAATTATATTTTAATATCTTCATAATTTGCATCAAGAAGAAGCTGGCCAAGAAGATGAGGCAAAACAGGCCTATTCCTCACTGGATCAGGATGAGGACCGACAACACCATCAGGTAAGGTTATTTTTTTAAATCTATTCTTTTGTTTTTTCTTAATATTAAAGTAACCAAATTATATTTTAATATCTTCATAATTTGTAGTTAAAGTTATTTGGATTTTCTGATTTCAGAATTTTTTTGCACTACATGGTTTTTTAGCTAATGTTAAAATGTTATTTCACTGCAGGTACAATGCCAAGCGCAGGCATTGGCGCAGAACAAAACTTGGCCTGTGAGTCAGGAACAATATATGTTATTTGAGTTTTTATTTGGACGGGATGTATCTGGGTACTGTAGAAGAGATTTTGCCATTTGGGTTGTCAAGAGTGGCATTTTGAAGTTTTTGATACAAATTTTATTGCGTGGATTCTATATTTTCATTGGATTATATAAATCTCAGGAGAAGATTGTGATTCCCCATTAATTCTTTGTTATTGTTTGTTGTTCTTTTTGCTCATCCTGAAAGCTAGATAAATTGACTATTAAATTCACCATAAATTCAATCTTTTGTGTGTTACACTATACTCTGTGGATTGTATATCTAATTATAAATCTCTCTTTTTTCTCCCTTTCTTTCTGAGGAAAACACCTGCTGGGAAAATGTCTGAGTAATTCCCCATGATCCATGGATTATACTCTGGATTGTATGTCTAATTATAAATCTCTATTTTTTTTCTATCTTTCTTTCCAAGGAAAACACCTTGTGGGAAAATGTCGAGTACTTCCGCTGTTCCATGGATGGTAAACTGGAAAACCTTTTGAGTACTTTCCCATGATCCATGAATGGTAAACAGGATAAATCGTCTGCCCTGATGACAGAGCCTAACCCCGAGGGGATCAAGAGAGTCAAACTTGTGACCTCCCCAACTTCAGGGGAGAGATTCCACGTCTGGCTCATGACTGCTTCAGCTAACCCTCCAGGCTAACTAATTATAAATCTCTTAATGTGACTTGGGACAACATTTTATTTGTTCTTTCATTCTGTCTGCATGCTAATGTTGCTAAAAGCTAGATGAATTTAGTGAATCTGATTTCATTATTCTGATTTTCAATTTAAATAGGTATCTCCCAAACGTAAATTATGCCCTTGACATAGAAAACAGTTAAAGAAAACCCTCAACTGTTTGCTTGAATTTTGTTCTCTGTAGTAGATGTTTTTTATTGTCTTGCATTTTTCCAAAACTCTCCATGTTTATTTTAATTGTTGATTGTCTTCAGTTTTTTTAAACTGAGAGGAGCAAACTGTTGCAATGTAATGACTTCAATTTATGTATTGAATTACAAACTTTAGGCCGCTGTGCTTTTCAATCTGATAACATCCTGCTGTGATCACACTGCATGGTCCTCTTTATTGGGAATCTCAAGTTTTTTAGCCGAGCAGAAATAAATTTGATGATTATCTGGTTTGCTTGCAAAACTTTGATCTGCTTTTTGGATCTCTAAATCTGTAAGGTGAATGCTTTATGTATGTGAAAGATAGGGTGTCAAGTCCAATAAATGTGGAAATTGGATGACAATTTTGTGTGTTTAAGCACACTGATTGATCTGTGTTGCAAGTGTTTTAAATGTTGAAATATTGATCTCTGATTTAAAAGGTGTTCAGAGATATTAATATTGATATAGTTTCAAGTCCAGTAGCCCAGGTGATTTAACTGCATGGTGTGCAACTTATGTCAGTGACAGTAAAAACTGCATGATATCTGAATTGGTCATTGAGATAAAAAAGGTGTTACAGTGATTAATATTGATATAAGCTTTTATCCACTCGTAAAGTGATATAACTGCACGACTGGCAATTCATGTCAGTGACAGTAAGAACTGCAAGCAACAAGTTTTTGAAGTAGCATTCTCTCTCGTAAAGTGATATAACTGCACGACTGGCAATTCATGTCAGTGACAGTAGGAACTGCAAGCAGCAAGTTTTTTGAAGTAGCATTCTCTTTTAATCCTGATAAGAATTCTTTCAAATAAGAGAGCTAGAATCAAAGCTGAAGATGAATGGTTTATAAATTTAAAATATCAGTTTACCTCGTTCAATGCTACTACGACTATTAGATGTTGTATTATTTGGATTCAGAATTGAAGATCTCTATTGGCTCCAGATTTGACCTCAATGATTGGTTTACCAGATAAATTTTATTTAATGCTTGGATTTGTTATGGCAGAAGTTTTTGCCACCCTCGCCAAAATTTGTAATGCTATATTTTCTTAGTATTGTCATTCCCCTATTGCTAACTATGCAATAGACTGTTTGTGCATTCTGCCACCTGTGCAATAACCGTAAAGAAGAATAGGAGTTGTACTTGTTTGGAGTGAGAGGGAAGAAGAAAAGGAAAGGGGTACCACAGTCGTTTCACAACTAGCTGAAGATTTAACAAGTTGGGTGTCCCCATGGTGCTCCCATCTTTCCCTCCACTGTAAATAATGCTCTGCCATGACTAAAGATTAGGATGAATTCTTTCGTTTAGCAGTTATCTTCATGGAATTCAGTTAATCTTCTGAAATCTTGGGCTATTGCATCATTACACACTATATCACTGAGTTTGTGATGCTATATATATAAGCAGCTGCAAGAGCCATTCTCCTGGAGGATGGCTAAGACCCTAGATTCTATCTCTGTTGATTTATAGATCTAGCTGTTTTTGATCACTGAAATCACAAGATACTATTGTTTTGCAAATTTACCCTAATTCTAACATATGGATTGTAATCTCTTTTCCTAACCAATGTAAAAGAAGACTTCGTGGCATGCTGTTACTAACTGTGCAATGATTGTATGAAAAATAAGACTTGTACTCGATTAGAGTTAGAGGGAGGAAGATAAGGCAAGGGGCACTGCAGCGCAGCCGAAGTTTTAACAGGTTGGGTGCCCCCATGGTGGTCTTGACTTTCCCTCCTTTGTAAATGGAGCCAATTCTTTCATTTAGCAGTTTTCTTCATGGAATTCAATTTATCGTTGGAAAATCTTGGGCTATTGAATCATCACACTATATCACTCAGTAAAGCAGGGAATATATTCTGTACCTATTTTTGTTGAGGGCATCTTATTGCATGGGCAAAAGAAGATTAAAGAAATTGTTATGTAAACCAGAGAGGTGTGGAAGTGTCTGAATGGACATAATAGAAGTCCTGCTACACCTGAATTCATCTAGGCACACTAGAGCCTGAAAGATGAGTGGACCAGAGCCTGTAAGATGAACTGGAACCTGAAAGTGAATCAAGTTAAGTGAGGAGGTGGCTCTGATGTCAACGGGTGGAATGCAATTCATTCAATTTATATGTTTTTCGTGCAAAAGCTGTATTTTTTTATCCACGGAGGGCACCAGTGTAGGACAGACTTTTTGTAGTTGCCGGTATGTAATCTCTTAGTACAGATTCTCACCTAAAACTACAGATATGCACAGCGTTTTGATTTAGAATACAGATTCAGTGTTGAGAAATAACGATTTCTAGGTGATAGTCATGAAGTTTGTCTCGAGATCATGGATTAAGGTGTGGTCACAAGCATATTTCTCATGTACTTGTGTTCAGACGAGTGTAGTCGCTTAAGTGGCAGATATGAGAGCAATAAGTGATGAGAATATTTCAGAAGTAGGCATGAATTAATGTCAGGCGTGAATTAGTTAGGGAATGTCAAAAGGAGTTGTGAATGAATATGATATATAGATAAGTTGAATCACATGTGCCATGCCCTTTATTTGTTTCTGCTACAGTTTAATAATTTCAATATAATTCCACTTTCAGTACCACCTTTGTTAGATCCATTGTGCATAGGATTCTTGGAGTCCATGGCCTCCCTGTTAACCTCTTTTCAGGTATTACAGAGAGCTTTTGCCCAGTCTGTATACCTCTGCCTGTTAAATGATTCCAGCAATGGGAAAGGTTTTAACGATTCCAGGCTTCCAGAAATGGGAAAGATTTCAATCATATACTTTTTGTGAAGTTTGATATCGGTCAGGATTTCGAGTTTGGAGGATATTGATGATAACTGTGGGTGTTGATATCAACAGCTTGATATTGAGCAAGGCTGCAACGGCTAGGTACATGACTAGTAATGGGACAGCTTAGGCATTTGATCTTGAAGCTTCAGGAGAGCATTCAGTGCTCGGTAGATTTTGATGCAGAGAATAGGTTAAATGTAAGTGTTATATTAGGGGGATGTTCATTGATCTCTCTTCCGGTAAGCAGCTTTCGATCGGCCTTTGATGATATCTGTGGGGGGATGTTCAGTCTGCTTTCTAATCCTCGTCACATTCTTGGAAAGAATTTCAGAATGGATGGTCCTGCAGGTTAAGATAAGATATTTTCACCTTCGGTCTCTAAAAACTTCCTGAGATTATGTATGCAAGATTTGTCTTTGATTAAAGGTATGTGGGGTTTCCATCATCTGTAGGGCTGCTGCTTTCTAGTGCTCATCGTGTTCTTGAATAGAGTTTCAGGATGAATGGTCTTGTACTAGACCTTCAACTCTCACAGTTTGCCTATATCATATACGCAAATTCTATGGTGAAGGCTAGAAGATTCATAATTGGGGTATCCATAGCCGTTGTGACTATCATGGCTGTTGCAATTCTGGCAGCGGTTCACCTTATTAGAACATGATGTGAACGCGAGGTATTTGAAGGATGGGAATTTGAATATGGGCCTTCTCGATTCTCATACATTGAACTTAAAATGACCAGAAAGGGTTTATAAGGGTTGTTAGTTTCAATATACTGGGCTGGAAGTGGTGGCGGTGATTATAGGTCAAAGAGTGGAATTTGTTTTGGAGATTCTGAGCATTGGCCGTGGCACGGTAACTTAGTCTAGCTTGAAGGCTCGTGTAGGGGTAATTAGAGCTTATGTGATTATAGGCCAAATGCACATGTTTGAGAGTACAGAGATGATGTTGAGTTGGTTGTAGAGGTATAGAATTTTGAAGGGTTCCTTCTGCTGTGCAGACGGATGAATTGGGCAAATAGGCATGCAATTTTGAAAGGGGTTGCTTTAGCTTTAGTAGTGCACAAAGATATCTAGGCAAGCAATGTGTTATTAGGTGTGGATTTGAATGATGGGCATTTGTACACCTCGTGGTGTGTGGGTACTTTGCAAGATTTTTCGTTGTCTGATGGCAGATGTTGTTGTTGTGTTTATAGATGATTGACTCTTCACTGAGTATTGCTGGTCAATGTTTACAAGCATCATCCAACATAGATAATAGTCTAGGTTTTCCTTTGTGGCTAGTTGTTGATGAATTGTACTTTAGTGTGTGATGTTTGTCTTTTAAGAGGTCACAAGTTCAAATCCATAGGGGGTAGGGTATGTATACCTTCGTAGACTTTACCAGTCAAATCGCTGGGCGGAGGGGGTCCCTTGTCCCATAAACAAGGGGGTCTGTCCCATAAACAAGGGGGTCTCATACACCAATTAGGTGTCTGGCTTGGTCGTGATCTTGAAAATGGATTATTATTTATTATTATTATTATTAAGCTTTGTAATATGTGCTAGTTATCTTTTGCTAGATTTGTGTTTTATGTGGTGAGTTGGGCTCATATTTTGGGATATCTCTTTTTTGATATTTATTCCCTTGAGACATGTGTGACCTAATGAATATATCCTTGACGACACATTACGAGTAATCCTTATTCTATATGATGTTAATATGATAAAAGTGTTACAATGTGTTGATGTGTTTGTCTTTTAGTGATTATTATTAAGCTTTGTATTATATGCTAGTTATCTTTTACTAGATTTGTGTTTATGTGGTGAGTTGGGCTCTTATTTTGGGATGATCTCTTGTTTGATATTTATTCCCTTCAGATATGCGTGACCTAATGAATATATCCTTGATGACACATTACAAGTAATCCTTGTTTTATATGATGTTAATATGATAAAAGTGTTACAATGTGTTGATGTTTGACCGGGAGATGACATGTGTGACCTAATGAATATATCCTTGATGACACATTACGAGTAATACTTATTCTATATGATGTTAATATGATAAAAGTGTTACAATGTGTTGATGTTTTACTGAGAGATGATGTTTTGGACTCACCATCTCCTTGTGGTTGTGCATGCTTCTCTTAAGAATTGAGTATGAGGGACTTAGACACCTATGTGATTATCCAAATAGTGACGAGTATCGATATTTCTTAATTTAATGATAGCATTAAATATTTTTTATAATGACCATGAAGCATTGGTAATTTTCAGATTATGGTTAGCATGATTAGTCTTTGATAGAATGGTTGATATTATATATTCATGTTGTTTAATGTATATTGATGTGTTGATGTTCTAGATAGTTATGATGATAGTGCATGAAGCATTGATATTCTTAACGATGGCTATGTAGTAGTGACGACCTTTGATGATGATTTAATATGCAATGTCATGTCATTCTTACTATATTTTTGATGATGTATATGCATTGATATGGTTCATATTGTGATCTTATAATATATGCATATGTTGGATGCTTTGTTATGATGTATACATCTACAAGATGCATTGTCATTAATAAGTTTCATATTATGGTGAGATTAATTATAATGATGATATTGCATACACATCAATATCTTGTATGGATTAATATGTTATAAGTTGTGCCCTTGGTGGACAACCGAGAAATGCACTCAAGAGAAGGGCTCTTGTGTCAATGATAATGACTATCTAACCCCAGTGCATAGGAAGCTTGAGAAATGAAAAACACTCTTGAAAATGACCTCCAAAATTATCTTGGGTAAATGGGTAGAAGGGGAAAAAGTTGTATTTCACTTTTACCTTGTTTTGAACAGTTGTTATTTCACTTGAGTTGAAATTCACTCTTACATGAGTAAGGGAAAATTAAGAGACAAATATTGGGTGGGTGTTATTTGATTTAACATTATTAATTTAGCAGTTTGTGTATTGTTGAGGGGTCGAATCACGGGGAATTGGTGTAGAAAACTTAATATTGATGTACTTGTTAGGATAATGGTGAGTTGAACAAAACTGTTTGTGTGTCATAAGGGGTTGGGAGTGTACTTGCAATATGAAGGGGTATTGAAGTTCAATGTGTTTGGCTCTTTGTATTGTTTTCCTTTGGGCCCAAATTGCAAGAACGCCATTGGTGTTGTGGTTGCGATCACTAGCGATAGGTGGTTGTAAGATCTTTGCAGATCAAGGCACCACATTGATTGTGGTTGTGATCACCAAGTGAAGGTGGTAGTGAGAGCTTTGTGTAAGGGATGGTGACATTATTGTTGTGGTTGCAATCACTCATTGAAGGTAGTAGTAGACTCTTGCACACCATAATTTTGCACATCATAAGCCTTTTCACAAGTGTTTTTTCCATTTTTCAGGTTTCCTAGATAGTAGGGTCAAATAGTCATCTTCATTGAGACCATCATTGAGACTAGAGCCCTTGAATGCATTTTTTTGTTGTTCTCCAAGGTCTCAACCATTCAACATCATCATTAGTCTCACTATAATATAAAATGAATTAATAACAAGACATCCTGTACATGTATACATCATAGCAAGGCATCCAACATATGCATACATTATAAATCAAAATATGAACCATATCAATGCATGTATACACCATTAATCATATTGTAACAATGACAATGGCAGATCATATTAAAACATCATTAAAGGGCATCATCGCTACATAGTTGTAATGGTTCGGGTGTAGACATTGAGCGCATGCTTCTCCATTGCAGACCAACATGGACAACTCGGGTAGAAAGAGCGCTCGGTTCGGTTCAAGGATATGGGGGTCTTCTTACATGGCGAGGTTGGTGTTCCTTGGGCACGCTAAGGAACAACTTCACCAAAGATTACTTGACGAAGACAAAGTATGAGGTGGGCGCTCCATTGAAGCATTGGGTGCCCTACTAAAGAGACATGTCAGCTAGAACATGGATGGGTGCTCTGGTAGGCAAAACAACGATCAAACAAACGAGAAGAGAGCTCGAGCGACCAATGCATCAAAGTAAGAGACCAAGATGAGCGCCAAGGGAAACGACCAAGGATGGGCGACCAAGAAACGTGCGACAAACGCTTTGCCAAGTGATTGGATGAATGAACGAACAGAGGCACGACTTGTGCACCTATATAAACCAAGGGAGAGACCAAACGAAGAGGCAAAGGCAAGTTGGAGCTTGGAAATGACATTCCTCATAATCACATATTTGGGAGTTTTGAGGGAGCGACTTAGTAGAGAGGGCGAGCTCACTACCAAGGGGCCAAGTCAAACCTGGTGGGTGGCTTGCGCTACCTTAGGGAGGCTGCATCGAAGAGTATGTAGGGCGAGTCTTTCTTGAAGAGAGCTGGTGTACGAACGAACTGTGGTGGTGAAGAGAGGTTGCTCCAATTTGAGGCAAAGACAACATACTTTTCAGTGATGGAGCACGACGAAGAGAGTTTTCGTTTAGTCTTTTAATTGAGGCAACGAAAGAAGAGCACATAAGTTGACTTGACAAAGAAGATTCTTGGTGTTTTCACACAGGTTCTTTATGTAAATTGAGCGAAAGCTCCCTTTGTAAACTTTATTTGTGTGTGGCACGAGTTGAGCTCGACACACCACTGTTTTATATTAAGATTTGGGTGTTAGGTTGGTTTGGCCGCCCACTTGTACATTTTGTTGTCATTGTCTATGCATGTTTTTCACTTGTTGTATTGGCTAAGTATAAGAAACACACATAATAGATAACTAATAAACGAATTGAAGAAGGCAGGTATAGTTTGGACCATGTAAATTGGGGTGGCTTCATCGCCAAGTTGAACAATTGCGGTGCCTCATGATGTTGGGAACGTTGGATGATTTCACCATCCAATCAGGGGTTCGCCAACACCGTGACAATAGTCCTCATTAAGAATACCAATGTGTTATGCAATATCATTATTAATATTCGAAGCATCAATACATCAACATACATGTTAAACAACATGTGTATAAAGTATCAATGATACTATCAAGGACTTTTTATGCTAATCATAATCCAAAAATTACCAATGTTTTATAGCCATTATCAATAATATCTAATGCTATCATTAATTAATTAAGAAATATTAGTACTCACTACATTCTACATAATTGCATAGATGTTTGGGTCCATCATGCTCGATCATTGGTAGAAGCAAAACACAAGGGGATGGTGAGTCCATAACACCATCTCCTATTAGTAAAACTACAACATCAATACATCAACACACCTTTATCATATTAACATTGTATCAAATATATACTACTCATAATAAGTTGTTAATGATATATTCATTACGTTACACACGTGTCAAGGCAATAAATATCAAACAAGGGATCATTCCAAAATAAGAGTCCAACTAACCATATAATTACTAGAAAGAGAACATATTACATACCAAGGTACAATTCATCAACAACTAGCCACTAAAGGAAATCTCAACCATTATTCATGGAGGATGATATTTGTAAACATTGGTTAGCATTAATCAATGAAGAGTCAATCATCCATAAACAACAATAACATTTGCTATCACAGACATGAAAATCTCACGGAGCATCTGCACACACTATGGGGTCTTATAATTCTCCTCTCTTAATAGAGTTACGACGTTGGAGCCAATTAAATATTACATAACCAAGTATGAAAAACTTCTTTATTTATGGATTCCTGAAGGAAAATGGTAGGCTAGGCATAGCTTGATGTCTTCACACTTGATCCTTTCATCATGATTTGATCATATGTTGTCCATTAACCACCATTCATATTCTTGTGTCATTGGAGCATTATCAATGTACCACCAATATAGTAAGGTCAATGATTAATGTTTAATGTTAGCAATTGGGGATTACCAAATCATCTCACTCTCATCATGTATTGCCATTATTAATTTTGAACGTGTCTTCCAATAAAAAAATCATGAAGTTGTTAGGGGTTACTTCCATCCTCACACCCATATCTCTAAAATTTCACATTAATATCTTTATTCATATCACCAAATTATCAAAATTGTGAACGTTATCAAACGTCATATCAATTGCATTAATACCATTGAATTGTCATTATCAAGTGAAATTGTCGTTGAACCACACTATCAAGTGCATCAACGATACTAGTTATGTGGATCATAGTGATTAATGTCATTAAGGTAATTAATATGTCATCATCACGACCAAGGTTGTCAAGTTAGTATCATCAATATCCACACATCATTATCAATTGATCAATTCTAGTGTTGTGAATTCATAGTTAACTCGTTCACATCACCGTTTAAATTACATAGTTATAGTCAATGGTCTTTAAATTGATCATATGTTATTGATACTATTTGTGTATCAAATTTTGTAGCCAATCATTTATCTATGAATATTTCCATATCATCTAGTCATTAAGATCACCATTAATAAAAAATTAGTGATGAGTCGTATTGTCATTGGATCTCTCATCAAATTAAATATTTGAAATTAACAATCAAAATTGAACATAATTCATGGCTATCAATGTATCAAACCATACTATTCACTACGATTATACCTCTTTGTTACTCACAATTTTCAAATTACCCATGTCTTTAGTCTTTGTTTTTCCATATCATGCTTGTAATCATGTTCGTATCAATCAATATCAATAACATTCGTGAATCAATTTGTTGTCAAGTAAAATTACACACCATTATTAATTAGCGAGTTCACCAACCATCATTGTGTTATCTAATCAATAAAGTGAATGTCTTACAACACCAACCCTTAATTCAAATTCTTATAGTACCATCAATAGATTAACATGTCACTCATTCAAATTATCATTAATTTGATCAGACAGTATTGATATCAATCCAAGTCATCATCTTAATGCCAACTGAGCATCAAGATTAAGTGCTCACTACCATACATCAAGATTAATTGCTAACTACGATACATCAATTGCAAATCTCACGGTCACACAAGCACAAAGGGGTAAGACTCGAGATCTGTGACACATATGTCTATATGCCTACTTACCAATTACTTATGAAATGTGTACATGTAGGGTTCATCAAGTTGCTAAATTTTGCGGGGGAAGGATAGACACAATCTCACATAGCTAGGGATTTCTTAGATTAATTATGCCTTAGGTATAGGTTTCGAGAAAAAACTCTTTCACAAACATTAAGGTAGCTAGGTAAGGCAAAAAAAAAGAGCTAAGTATAAATTACATTATGTGCAAATTAATTAGAATACAATTAAATTAAAGCACCTATATAAAACTTTCCTCTACATTCTTCTGCTTAACACACATGGCAAGATGTAACTAAATCAAGATCCATTAATCACTCATAGTGCAATTAGGTTCAATAATAGTATTATTTATCAATTATACTAATTAAAATCAAGTGACATCAAGTTAAACTAACTTAAATAAATTTAACAACTATTTTGAATTTGGAATTTTATGAGGATAATCAAAATAAAGTTTGACAATTAGTCTATATCATGAATGAAATGAAATTAAATCTAACAATTCTCCTTTTTGCAATCGCTAACAATCAATAATAAAATGGCTAAATACAATCTCCATATCAAATATAATTTATAAATAATGCCACACATTTAGAATGATGTGTCACCATTTACATGACAAGTTGAGTTCATTTATCAACCCACACATTAATTTGAACCTAAAAATGAAATGAATGTTATTATTGTCCATTTACATTATGTACATATCTTTTTTAATTAACATATATATGATCGAGGCTAGCAATTGCTTATATAACTCAATGCACACATTCATATATATAAAGTTTCATATACATATTCACACTTCCTTATCCAAAGTATATACACTTTTTACCTATAAATTCATATATCCAAATATATTTTACATTTTATGTAGACACTCCTTTCTTTCATCATATATATTCAAATTTAAATTCTATTTGACAATAAATATAAAACTAATACAAACAAACTAACGACCTTAATTAAAAACAAACTAACTATAATGAATTCTTCACATTTGAAATATATTATTAGAATTAAAATACATGAGTTTATTTGACTATAAAGAGAATAATATAATATTTTTTCATCACATTATGTAAAGAAATATGTCAATGTTATTAGTCCCTGCTTGCGGCAAGGAACTCTAGTAATCGCTTGGTGGTCAACTATCGTTGATCGCCTATTACTTGGTGCATTTTGCGTTTTAGTTGGTGTGTTTTGCTATGCTATCCAAAACACGATATCCAATATCCAAAGTTTCCTTCAACCATCTCCAAACTTATGTGGAAATGATATAGTAATTTTATTTATTTTAAAAATAAAAATTATGTATTTATTTATAAAATTTCAAAAACCAAATTTTTGATTGGTTAATAGCCATGTGATATGACTATATTTCCTTGGTGTAAGTGAATATGTTTTAGCTAATTGTCAGTATTAATAAGTCATTTAAAAATAAAATAAAATTTATTGGCCAGTTTCCCGACTCTGATATTGTGACTTGACACTGCAATTGAATGTTTGAAAATACAATTGAAGTTCTAAATGCTATGTTGCAGTTTCTTGGGAAGGGAAGGACATTCCACTCGGCAGCCTGCATGTTCCACCGCTTGCAAAACGTACATTGCGGCCTTCAAAACTTAACTTACAAAAGATGGACAAACAATTCCATTCTATGAAAGATAGAATATTACCTTAAAGGGATAGATGCATAAACAATAAATGACCAGTAATATTCGCCATCTAATTCGAGCCATGGTGAAAGGCTGTTGTTGAAAATATGTTCTGAATTTTGATTGAATGCTATTGGTATTGTTATTTTCTTCATTAGCCAGAAAAAACTCTGAAAAATCCAATTAGTTACAACATATGAATGTATATTATGAATTCTATTAACGTACCTTGCATTTTTTAGTAGGGACCCAGTTGAAACAAATACAACTACTCTATGAATAGTTGAAGGAAGCTGAAGTTGAAGCACTACAACTACTCTATGAATCATTGAAGCAATCAATGTGTGAATTCCCACTTATATATCATCATCATGATATTCCTCAGCTAGTGTATTTTGGTAAAATACAGTAACTCATTAGCGTACTTGTAATTGATATCTTCTTGTGGAAAATTATCCTCTAATTGTTGTGTTCTTGTGTAAAATTATCCCAATTGAAGATTTGTACGAGATTGACCTTGCAGATTTGTATCATACTAAACCAAATAATTTTTCCTAAGACTTTTATCTGTGGAGACTCCACCCTCTTGAGAGGCTAATCCCTGCAAGAGTTTTTATGTCATTTTTTATAAACTAACAAATTATAATATGATGGTTATATTTTGTATTTTGTATGTTATACCTGTAACTGTAAGTGTTTTTAATGCCATTTGTTAGAAACTAACAAATCATAATATGATGATTTTATTTTGTATGGCATACATGTAATTGATTTGAAGTTGCTTGTTTGACCTGTCATGTTCCTTTAGTTTGAAACACTATTTGTGATTGCAGTCAGAAGAAAAACAACCATAATTGTATTATCATGTGAGAATCTGTCCATCACTCCAACAAAACCTGTGGAGTTTTGATTTTTGTACCACTGGTGTTGCTTGTCTAGATGCTCTTGTCATGTTTCAAGAAATTATCTACTATTGGTGTTGCTTGTCCCAACGTTCTCATTGAGTTTCAAGAAGCTCTCTAGTACATGTAACTCCGAAGATTCCTTTCTCCTTAGCAAGTAGCTGGTAGAGCTCACTTGAAATTGTTGCAGGCCAAACCCGTCGTTCTTTCTCCCACCCACTTTATTCCCCTCACTGGATTTCGTAGTGCTCACCCCCATACCACGAGGGTTGTTTTGATGTGCCTCGGACACCCAAGACCCTCCATATCCTCATGTGCCATAGAAAATTGACCCTCTGTTGAATAAACTAAATTACTAGCATGTTCACAAATCTTAATTGACTAGCTTTTAGGCCCAAAACCGAGTTCAAAGTTAGGAGTTACATCATTTCGAGATTTTTCTTTTCAAGAGCAATTTATGCTAGAGCATGTTTGAATGGAAATGGAGTCGAGTGTGATCCCTCATGTTGTTGTTAAACTATTATACAAACCTTACAAGCCTCATGCGTGAGAGTTCAGGGGAGAATATGGTGCTATCCTAAGGAGCCCTAAGCAATGGTAGTCTTGTCATTTGCATTCCATACTCTGGCAAAAGGTTATTCATGCATATCCCTGTAGGGAACAACCAGAGTCTTAAGGAGGCTGCTTTGTCTCCAATAAAACTCCTAATTATTCAATTTGACCACTAAAGCATTAAAAATTCCTAATTTATCCAAAGCCATTAAAGCTCATAAAACCTTGCATGCATGTAAAACCACAGTGCTCATAGAAAAAACTTCTCACAATGTGAAGTGGAGTTGTTCAAACTTAGGAGCTGCAAAATTTATGTTCATTACAATGCTCGAGATGTTGCGAATCCGCTCCTTCAGCTGGAATATGCTGGCAAAAATTGCATCATACATTCAAGTGTGGAGATGAGATATTAAACCCTATTTGACCGACTTTGCTAATGAGTGCAGCCTCTCAACAATCGAAGAAACATTGATAGCCTTTGTCTTTTAGGTAGGAATAGGTGGGAGGATACCAATGGTCACCATTGAGAATGATCTGTAGCCTAGGCTTGAGGACATCCCTGGAGTTCAGATACATCTAGCTAGCCATACCGCCCCCCTTGCAGGATGTATGCATCGGCAAATTGTGGGACTCTTACCAGTCTTACTAACCAGGCATTGTAGGTGGGTGAGCTTACAGAGGGAGGATAGAACCCGGGTGAGTGTGATGCATGCAAACTAAGTGGAGTTGATGTATGGACAACATGCATGCAAAGCAGGTGGAAGATAGATGCACAAATATCCATGAACCGATCTCAGAAAGATGAGTATGTGTCTTCAAATAGATCCGTTATTCATTTTAAATAAATAAAATAACAAGGATTTTAATATTAAAATAATTTTATTTTTATTTTTGTAGTTTAGTAATTGCTATGAAGTACTTCATGAAACTGTAAAATTCCTGATGAAATCACATACAACCTTTGATGACTGTAGGTTGTATCTTGTTGTATCTTCACTGTAATCGGGCCATGTAAGGTTTAAAAATCATCTTCAAATCGATTAAATTAAAATTTTGGATTGCAAATTCAATAGCAACTAAATTTTCCATAAGATTTGCTCAACGAGAAAAAAGAAAAATGTCATCATTCCCACTACACCCTATCATTTCCTACTGGGATATTCTTCTTCTTGATGTTTTCCCTTAATACATGATAGCGCTCCTCTCCACCATCCATCTAAACAAACCCTGATTTTTTAATGTCTTCCATAACGCTTGGCACAGTCGTGGCCATTCGCTCATTGATCCTTTAGTGTATGAAATCTCACTAAGTTCATGTCTTTGAGATTTATCGTGTTTTTGCAATTCTGTCCTACATCTTCATGATTGGAGTCATTCTTGGAACTACTAGCAATAGCGACGCTCTCGACGGAAGTTTCCCGTACTTTATGATTCTCTCTCTAAAATTAAATCAATACTATCTACACTCTCAACAAGAATAAGTGTATATTAAGATCTTGAATTGTTACTTTCTCTCTAAATTGCTACTATTTAAGCTCTAGACTAGAATAAGAGGATTTAAGGGTGAAATATTGTGTGGTCTCTGACATTCATTGTGAGTGTTTTAACCCTAGATTGAAATTTTAATTTCTATCGTAGTGCGATTTGATCTTTTTACTATCTGTTAGGACTGAATTTGGCATATCCATTCTCTTATATGGATTGGTGGTTAGTATCTATCATCAGTTATGGTTAAGAATTACAGATGTCTATCAAGCTTCTATGTGTTTGTTGGTTGTTTCAAGACCACCATGAGTTAAGGAAGGTCGAAACTGTACACTATTTTTTGTTTCTCGTGTCTGTATTCTTGCAGTGGCTTTCTATTTTCACTTTGTCTGCTTGACCAATGCTGAGAAAGATGGTAATGTGGTGTGTCTACACAACGTGTTAGAGTGATTTGAATCATGTTGGATTATCTGTTATACTTTTCATATTTTAAGGAGGGAGGAAATTGAGACGGGTTTTGTGCACCTATCTTGGCAAAGCACGAGCTTCGGGTTGCAAATGTTCGTTGAAGTTGAATTTGTAGCCAGTTCTATGGTAACTTATTGATTGGTGCTTTCGGCAATGATCATCGGATCTCAAATGTGATTCATTGAAGTCAGAGTTGGGCTATCGGTCCAAGGCTATAAGCATGTATCATTGTTCAATTTTTCATTTTTTTGGGGCTACGAAAACGTTAAGAAAGGCAAATGTGTGCTCTTCATCCATTGGTCTACATGGTTTTTGGATGAAAGCATAAGCTTTGTTCCGTCAGACTATAGAGATTCAACTTCACAAATTTTGGAGGGCTTTCTTTTGTCAACCCTACAAGTTCTAAATGGTTTCCAAGGTTGTAATGGTGAGTTAAAGGTTCATGCTCAATTCCAATAGGTAACATTTGAATTTGAACCTTACATGTAAATTTTATTGCTCTAACTTTTATGGTTCCTAAATTAAGAATTGTTTTGATATGCCCATTCAGGTTGAGGCTTTGCCTTCTTGGATACTCGATAGCCATGATGTTTAGGTCCCTGTGTACATAAGATGTTGGTAAGGTTTTCTAGGTTATAACAATCATTATATTAGCTATTTTATTAAACTAAATCTAAAAGATCTAAAAGTGTTAAAAATTATAGGTTGTAATTGGATTGTTAACATTGTGCTCTTTTGATTCATTCATTTTGCAGTTCAAGCATTGAGACTGATTTTTTTAGTATAATTTCCTTTTGATAATTACGAGTTCAAGAAGGGGATTGTTAGTCCATGGTTTCTCCTTTGCACCACATGAAGCTTGTTTTCTAGCTTAATTGTGGACTAAAATTAAAGTTGTTAATAATTTTGTAGTATAATCAATGCTCGAGCCATTGTTATGCTCTGTTTTGACTTCCAAATGTCTTGAATACAGTTATAAACTAATAATCATGCTCTCAACAAAGAACAATGGATATTCAACGATATTCATAGAAATGTTTAAAAGTATTTTTCCCAAAAATACTCATTGCTTCTATACAACAGTGAAGGGGGAGGAACTTAAAGATTTTGAAATTCTCTCTTTATTCCCTGTGGCGTAGTTCACTTAGCCTTACACGGGGATGCAGAGGAGCATCGATTGATTGGGCCTTCACTGATTCTGACCTTGACTTGATTTCAACTCTAGCAGATCATTATGTAAATGCATTCATGTTATAGCGTGGTTGCATCCCCTTAAAGGCAGGGGCTTGCTGCTTTGCAACTCGTTTTGTTTTCTTAAACACTGTTTTGAGTTATTTGTTTAAGATACAATTTGTATAAGTACTTTATAAATAAAATCTATGAATATGTGAATATGTGTAAGGCTCAATTCAAGTTGTTTATTGAAATAGAAGACCTTCCCATACTTATAAATATCCAATTATATGGTGATATTCAGTGAATTAAAAGGTTGTGTTATATGTGATTATAGTGAAACTTGTAAATATGTAACCCTTGAGGTATAAAGAAAGTAGACATATGATAGTCATTGAATTTGGAAAGCTTTAAAAAATTATAATGGTGATATTTTGATTTTAATGGGATAACTAAATTCAAATTCTTCATGCTTTGTTTTGAAGACCAACATATAGTCTAATCATGATTCGAACTATTTTTGGCACGAAATGAAAACGAAGATATAATAAAGAAATGTACATAAATATATCAAATATTCAATAATATAGCAAAGATATAGTAGAGATATAACAATAAACACAGAGATACAATGATACATAATTTCTATTAATGAGTGAAATGTACGAAACTGTAGAAATACAAAGTGAAAGACTCACTAGAATGGTGGTAGCTTATCTATGAGAAGAGATGTGATAATTGTTCACATTTGCAAGAAGATGAACGTTACAATGAGACTCCAAAGACTTTTTTCACATAAAAAAAATCCAAAACCCTAACCCCAGAAGATGAAAAGCCAACAGTTTTGTGAACCCTGTTTTGGGTAGTTTAGTGTATCAACTTCCTGGGGGCATAACTTTGGCATACAATCTTTGTTTGGGGCACACGATAGCTCATTGGAAAGGTGTCAACGAGGAGCTTCATTTTGGAGGCTCAATCAAAGTCTTTGGCTATCATTGAGGTGCCCGATCATAAAAAAAAATGTTGTTTAGGCCCTCAAAATGGCCCCAGAAGTTTAGGAACCGAAAAATTGCAAAAAATAATAAGTTGTCAACAAATTGTTTTGAGTCAGTTGGAATACAGGGGTGGCCAACAATATCCACCTGGATCAAATCAACATTTAAGTTTTGTGTATTTATATGATAACATATATGGGTAAAATTTGGAAACCTTTGAATGCCATTGGAACAAATTTGAGAAATTGAAAACTCGATAGAAAGCTTGGAAGTACATAAGGAAAATAAACACTACAAAATTGAAAAAGTAAATTCTTTAATCAAATTAAAAAAAATTGATTGGAAATACATAAGTAAAATAAACACTTCAAAATTGAAAGTCAAATTTAAAAAGACAATTTTGTAGACTACACATATATTTGTGAATTGGATGATCAAGTTGTGCACATTTCATTGTCGTTATTGTTATCATCTTCATCGCAAATCAATAAATCTGAACAAGTTGATTTCTCTTTTTGAAATCGTTTAATTTTTAATATTAATTCTTAAAGTTAATCATTTTATAAACTTGAACTTTAACATCAAATGTTAACTCTTTTCATTTTTAATATTAATTCTTAAAGTTAATCATTTCATAAACTTGAACTTTAACATCAAATGTTAAAAATAGAAACTCGTTACAAAATATCCAATGATAAAATCAAATCTATCAAAACCTAAAACAAAGGGTATAGATGGCCAATCAATAAATCTTGAAGTTAATCATTTCATAAACTTGAACTCTAACATCAAATGTTAAAAATAAAAATTCATTATAAAATATGTAATGCTAAAATCAAATCTATCAAACCCAAAACAAAGAGCATAGAACTTGGATGATGAAATCAAACCTATCAAACAACATATGACTTATAAACTGTTTGAAAAATCAATTCAACTTCAAACAAAGCTTTTGAAGTGTTATTCCACTTTCAACCACTTCCCAACATTTATCTATGTTCTTCAACTTCCAACCACTTCAAATGTTTCAACATTGGTGTAAAATAAAACCTCCTCTTTTTAAGTTATATGATTTGAAATTTAACTTAAAATTTGAACTCGGGTAAATTGAAACCAATGAATGCCTAAGGTAACATGCATTGATGATTAACCTAACTAGCTTGAAGTGTTCTTCCACTTCCAACCACTTCCCAACATTTATCTATGTTCTTCAACTTCCAACCACTTCCCAATATTTGTAATGTTTCAACATTGATGTAAAATAAAACCTCCTCTTCTTAAGTTATATGATTTGAAATTTAACTTAAAATTTGAACTTGGGTAAATTGAAAACAATGAATACCTAAAATAACATGCATTGGTGATTAACCTAACTAATTCCTTTCCTTACCCTGCAAGATCTAATTTAATACGTGCATTGTTAACTACTCACATTTAATTACTTAAAAAAAAGTTAACAAAACCTTGAAATATATTCAACAAAGTCAATCCATTATTTAACTTAAAATTTGAACTTGGCCAAATTGAAACCAATAAATGCCTAAGGTAACATGCATTGGTGATTAACCTAACTAGCTCCTTACTATGCAATATCCAATTTAATGGATGCATTGTTAACTACTCACATTTAATTACTTAAAAGAAAGTTAACAAAACCTTGAAATATATTAACAAAGTCAATCAAGCTTACCAGATACTTTATTGTATTTTTTTTGGGAACAAAATTACCCAAAAAAATAAAATAAAAAAATTAAATCCAGGAAAATCGTTAACTGACTTGGATTACAAGAACTTTACTCAAATAAAATAAAATAAAAGTTTAAGGTGTTGAAAGTGTCATCCCAACACTATCATGTCACTATCGTGTCAGGCGCATTTCTGTCATGATTTTACTAGTGTCTTTTTAACTCTGTATTGCCCGTTCTAGGAGTACACTTTCGTCCATACTTGCTTTTTTTACTTTTCTATGGTGTTGCTACATCAGTGGCACAGGGAAAGGTGTTTAGGACAAGCGATGCCTTAAAAGTTGAGTGTAGCACAAGCGATGGCGTAAAAGTTGAGTAAGTATTTTTTTCATATGGAATCAGTTATGGACAAAAATCCTTGGCATATTCTAAATTGCTGAAACGTTGTTGGAAAACGTTTACAAGGTTTTGGCCCATGAAAAGGAGAGGTTTTAAGAGACCTTATTTGGTGAGAACATTGGAATTGACCTGGATAGTGGGAGGGTTAGGGTATCGTTGTCACTGTATAGAGGTAGAAAATTTGTTTGGTGACATTTGTATTTAGTGCAAAACGGTAAATTCAGGAGAAGTTTAAAGAGTTTGAACTACTTTATCCATAGCTGTTACAATCGTGTTGCACAGTGATACAAATCTCAATAATTGATACAATAATGTTGCACAGCTATACAGATTATGGAGATGGAGAAATAATTGACATCAATTGGATGATTCTACAAATCACTTCACACAAGTCACTGATTCTTGAGCAATCCTTGTTGAATTGGGAGTGATTAAACTATTTTGTTTGAACCTTAATTCACAACAGCCAGCTTCCTCTCAGCTGTGGATAATGAACAAAGAGTATGGTAATCCTATGGTGGAAAGATCTTCTCTCTGGTTACAAATTTTAAAATCTGAAAAAAAACAACTAACAAAACAAAAAGAGCCTTTTGGATTACAAATCTAAAAAGCTAAAAAAGTTCAGACATTGATCAGATTCCACCATGTTCCCACATCAAACTTAGTCCTGTCATTAACGCAATCAGTCCATTTAAAAACCATAACATTGCCTCCTCTTCTGAAGAAACTATGGCAGGCACAGGTAACTCATATTTAGTAATCCAAAAATGGAGCTGTAAACTAGGAAAAAGAGAGCACACCTGA